>JABUQX010093800.1:37500-40000 GCA_015478945.1 Trachelipus rathkii | reverse complement strand
ATGATGATAATATTGATATGGATGATAATTACGACGATCATGATGATGTTAATTGGATAAATTTCGGGAGTGAAAAGGATATTACTTTTTTAAAGAAAAATTGTGTTAATATTGGAACTGCGATGATGGCTAAGAGGGCGATTTTTATGAGATTTTATTCCATTACGGATAGAAGGAGTATGAATAGTTATTTAATAGATTGGGGAGTTTCTTTAATTTATACGACTCAGATTGCTGATAGGAAGTGGGGGTATATAGGTTCTGTACTACGCGTAAAGGGAACAATTGATATCTATTTATAATAAGAAATTAATTTAAAGTTTGCACATTGGGCTTGGAAGGAATTTGATTGTTACGCATTCCTGCAGAAATTTAATTTCATATTCTGGGTAAGGCTTTTTTAGAGAAATATGGGTTCATTATTGACTTCAATTAATCATTACTATGATTGACCCCGAATCTTGTCGTAATTGTTTCATATAGATTATGAATGCTTCTAGCTCCTCAGCCAAAATGCGATGATTCACTCTTACCTTACTTGTCTTACTTGGTGGATATAATTTAATCTTCTTCCCTCTGTCTCACTTTGTGTAAAATATACATTGTAAGAGGGACTGCTTAACGAATTATTGTAATACCTTATCATAAATTTCATGGGTGTAAGATGAATAAATAAATTAAAGGGCGGTCTATTGTTGTGTAATAGAGGTTTTATTAATAACGAATCAATTTTGTAATGAGAATATTGTAGAATTATGAGGTCTGTTTTTATAGTATATTTTTGTTTTAATAGTATTGTAGAAATAGAATTTTGAATTTCAACAGTGGACGAAATTGGTACTCAAAACAAAAAAAAAAAAAAAAAAAAAAAAAAACTGTAAGGGCAGGTTCCCTACCACTCAACTATAATGAACTATGTATAACTGAATATGCATACGTATATTAAATTTTATTATTATTTTTCATTATGTAAGAAAATATCGGTGACTCTTCTGTATCGCACATTGTCGTGAAACGAGTCACTCTGAATTAGGGACGACGGGGCGGGAATTTTCCGGGGCCGGGGCGGGCGGTTTTGCTCTAATTTTTGCCGGGGCCGGGCCCGGGGGCGGGGCCGGGGCCGGGGCCGGGTTAGCTAAATTAGAAATGTAAGTCAAAAACACTGAATAGTCTTAAACTTAGGATGAAATTAAAATTATAATTTCAATTAATTTCATAATTTAAATTATAAAAAAGGAATAATTATTAATTCAATTAAATAAATATTTCCTTGAAAGAAATTTTTAGAAAATAATTGGATTTTCAGAAGAATAAGTTGTATTAACATATATATATATTATATATATCATATATATATATAATATATATATATATATATATATATATATATATATATATATATTATATTATCATATATATATATATATATTATATATATATATATATATATATCCTATATATATATTATATATATATATATAATATATATTTAGAACTACTTTGGTCGTAGTGATATATTTTACCTTAGAGAGGAAGCCCTTGGATTCTTTTTTTAGTATTATGCTTTATGTAAGACTGTCACTTATTTAATTACTAATGTACACAATTAAAACATTGTTCAAAGACCTTTTTTTTTTAATTGAAATAAATTTTAACAAAGGAAAGCCTAATTTTCGTCCCGACACGCGAGACCTATTCAGGCTTTAGGATGGATTTCTTTTTGATCTTCATCAGTTAAGTGTGGTTTTCAAGTTCGGTCTGCTACTTTTCTTCATGGTGTTGTTGAAAATATTTTGATGTTTTCAGATATTCATTTTGTATAAAATCTATCTAAACTTCACGGGATTCTTATTGTAGTTGTTACTATTATAATTGCAAAAAGGATTCCATGATTTTGCGATGGTTCGTGTGATTGATATTTCTGATCATCTTTATATTGTTGAAATTGATAGAGTGGCCTGTGTTACGCCTATGACTTTTTAAAGCTGAATTTATGCTATCTTTGTGCAGGTCATCTGTATGTTGAATTTTTTCTTCATTGCAAATCTATGGCTTCACCTATATATGTTTTATTGCAAGTATTGCGGGGATGTGATATATACAGCTTTGGGGGAAATTTTCTTTTCGTTTTGGGGTTTGAGAAATGTTTTTTAAGGTGATGTAATTTGATGGAATGAGGGTAATATTTTTTGGTAATATTTGTTTTAACGAATATAATGGTAATTGAGGAATTGGTAAAAAAGAGGTGTTGCTATTTTTCGGGGGAAAGGTGCTATAGTACCTTTTTTTGCTTTGTTAAATGCTTTTGTGATAAAAAACTAAGGATAGTAAAGTGATTTGAAAGTATTGTGGATGTATTTTAGTTTCTTGTGCTAGAAGAGGGGAGAGCATATACGAAAAGCAACGGAGAAATAGAGATGACAGAAAAGCTAATTTTGTGTTTGGGGAATGATTAAATAGCCAATATATATTTTGGTGCGAATGTTGGTTTTCTATATAT
>JABUQX010093800.1:15000-32500 GCA_015478945.1 Trachelipus rathkii | reverse complement strand
ATGCACTGAAGAGTATGTACAAAGTGCAAAGTCCAATGTGAAAACAGGGTATAAAAATGAAAAATGGTTCGAGGTGGCGAAGGGGTGAAACAGGGAAGCGGATATCGATAAAGTCTTTGAGGAAGTTAAAGAGAAGATGGGGGAAATGGAAGGAGACATCATAGCATGCATATGTGGATGATTTGGCGGTATGGAGTAAAAGTAAAGAAGGAATGGAGAGAATTACGAGATATTTCGTTGAAAAATTTGGAGCAAAGGGACTACAAATGAACATTGAGAAAACAGAATTGATGATGGTGAGCAGAGACCTGGAGGTGGGTTGGGAGATCGTGGTGAATGGAGAGAGTTTGAAGAAAGTTAAAGAATTTAAATACTTGGGTGGAATATACACAGAGGACGGAAGGTGTGATACCGAGATCACGCATAGGATAGCAAAGTTGGGGAGAGCGCCAAGGGCTGTGAATCCTTTGATGAAGGACCAATATATGGGTGTAAGGGTTAAAGGAAGGAATGGGGAGGAGTGTGTGCACCTATACTGCTATACGGTGCGGAGACAGGGTGTACTATCAAAAGGCATGAAAGTAGGATACAGGCAACAGAGATGAAGATCTTGAGAGCAATAATTGGAAAAACTAAGAAAGATAGAATAAGGAATGAAAGAGTCAGAAGGGAAGTAGGAATGACACCTCTGGTGAGGAGAATAAATGTGGCAAGAATCAGATGGTGGGGACATTTGGAAAGGATGCAGGGGGACAGACTGGCGAAGAAACGATAGGAGTGGATGGAAGAAGACTTAGAGGAAGACTTAGAGGGAGTCGGTGTGAGATTTGCTGAAGAGATGTGAGCTGCCTACGGAGTAGGAAATACAAGAGAGAAGACTGTAGGAATATAAAGCCGACTGGAGACGCATGCCGTGTCCACCGACATGTCGTAGTTTCCAACAAGACCAGTACCTTCCTGGGAGAGGACAGTAAGACAATAAGTATATATATACCATATATATATATATATATATATATATATATATATATATATATAAGGCGCAGTTGCTATATATATATATTGGCTGATCTGTAAATTGAAACGGTTAGGTACGATATATATACAGTTGATATATATATTGTTAATATATATATATATTATATACATATATATATATTATTATTATTATGCTATTGGCTATATATACATATTATACATATATAAGAATATTATTATTACATACATATAAATAGTATATATATATATGTTATGTTGTAATGAGAGATTATATATATATTATTGGCTATATATATTATATATATATATATATTATATATTATTATATTATTAGTATATATTAGTTATATATATTATTATATCCGTACCTACAAAAAAACAAAACAAATCATCCGCATGCCTAAATTCCATATATATATGGCTATTATATACATATATATACATACATATATATATTATGTTATTATATTATATACATACATATTATTACCGTATATATATAGATATATTATTATATATATATATATATATGGTTATAAAGAATAAGATATTATTATTATTGGTTATTATATATTATATATATATTATTATATATATATATATATTAATATATATTAATCAATTCTATATATGTACAAACACATACATATTGGGTTATTATTGGTTATTAAGATAGTATATATTAATATTATTATTATTGCTATATGATATATATACATATATTATAGCTTTACTATATATATACATTATTATATATATATATATACATACATATACATATATATATGTTGTTGGTTATGTTGTTATACATATATTATATACACACATATATATTATAAAGATATATATATACATATACATACATATATATTATATATACAAAGGTTGGTTATACACATACATATATTATTGTTGAGCACAAAGAGCAGCTATAGTTGGAAGAGCATGTTGATATATACATACATATATATTGTTGCCTTGGTATATACATATATATATTACATACATATAATACAAATAGGGTGCTAATAGCATGTTATATTATTATATTATTATTGCTATATATTACATAAACATATATATATATTGTTGTTATTATAAGATATACATATATATATATTATACATATTTATATAGATATTATTGTTATGTGCTAGTTATTACATACATTAGTTATTATTAGATATTATTATATACATATATTGTTATATTACATATATTATAATTATATTCTAATCATATATTATATAATCACATTTCATATTTTATTATAATCATCAGGTAAAAAACTCTCATTAACATGCCAACAAATAATATATTTTAGGCATAGTATTATTTATCTATCGCTTATAGAGATTCTGGTATAAGAGCAATATATATATTATATATATATATACTGTTATATGTTGTTATATATATATATATATATATATATATATATATATATACATATATGTTATTATTATTATATACAAATAAGATTGAGAAAGAAGAAAAATATATATATATATATATATATATATATATATATATATATATATAATTGAGAGAGAGAGAGAGAGAGAGAGAGAGAGAGAGAGAGAGAGAGAGAGAGAGAGAGAGAGAGAGAGAGAGAGAGAGAGAGAGAGAGAGAGAGAATCACAGGAGGTCACATGCATATCACGTCTTTAAAACAAAACAATTTTTCTCCATAAAGAAGAGAGAAAGTATAAAGAAATCTTGTTTTGAAAACAAAACTTAAAATTAGATCCCTTGTGTAAAGCCAAAGAGGAAGGAAGGTTGCGGTCAGGAGAACTCGTCCGTTGTTGTCACGTTCTTGAATCTTAGAAATAAAAATGGCCGATGGGAGAGAGAGAGAGAGGAGGAAGAGGGACGCAAAACAATAAAATAAATACTAAAGTTATTGGAAAAGAAATAAAAAGTAAAAAAAATAGATATTTATATATGAAGTAGAAGTAATTTGATAATATTCAAATAACCAAGGTAAATATTAATTCATTCCATTTAAACACTTTCGTTATAATAAATATTTTGACAAATAAACGCAAATAATAAAGAGAAAGTACCAATAAAAACCAAAATATAATTGAAAAAAAAAACATAAACAATAAAAATAGCACAAATGAAAAACCAAAATGATCTTATAGACAGATCAATGATTGATCATTCTAAACTAATATTGTAAACAGACACTGAAAACTGCCATTTACCATTGATCAATAGCTTTGTAATTTCTAAGAACGTGGAAATGATAATAACGAAGGGCCTCGGTAATTTCAAATGTAAATTCGCTTTTAAGACGTTCTGTGTGAAAATATTCAAAAGCAATAATGAATTGCCACATTTTCAAAATCTATCCATATATATACATATCTATATATATTCATATATATATATATATCTGTATAAGGAAAGAAAGAAATAGACATGTGGAGTGCAAATATATATATATATTACGATATATATATATATATATACAATAAGTATATGGAAGGTTGGGCTATAAGGCTATCTTGGAAAGAAATGAGTAGAACCTTTTCTTGCAAAGATTGGACTACTGACAGACATGATATATATATAAGGTAAAAGAGTATATATATGTATAAAGGTATGGATATATATATATAAGCAGCAGTATATATATATATGTATACTCCGTTATATATAGATATATATAAGATATATATATAAGAAGAAAGAATAAAGAAGAAAGAAGATATATATAAGTATAGAGTATATATATATTTATTTAAGTGTATATATATATATATATATATATATATATATATATATATATATCAGTGAAGTGGCCTGTGAACCCGAGCAAACATGGGGGAGGCACTCTCAATACAGCAGAAGATGAGGCATAGCAGCAACAGCAGAAGGCTGGTTAGTTACAAGGCATAGCAGGCTGGGCGCATATAAGGCTATAAGCAGCAGCTAGTGGCGGGCTATGCAAGGCTAAGCGTTGCTGTTGCATGCATATACATACATATATACAGTTGATACAGGGCAAGAGCAAAGGCATGGGCAGCAGCAGCAGGTTGGGCTGTTGGGTTAAGGTTATAAGATATATATATATATATATATATATGCTGGCTATTATATATATATATTAACAGTGAAAGTTATTTCTTCTTATTGTCTGCTGTTCAACGTGGAGGAATATTAATCAATAAAGATTTTCGTAATTTTATATTTATACATGACAATTTTCATTCGTAAACACCATTAGTAAAAGACTTATAATATAATTTTTAACATACAGCTTGTCAATTTCATTTCAAAATTAAATTTCCGAATAAATTTCTGTAATTACCAATTAGTTTTGATTAAGAAACCGGAGGAAGTTTCTCTTTAACCACCTTATAGTTCTACCATACCTGTCAACGGCATTTACACCTTGGTCTCAAGAGTCAAATACTACTCTCTTTTTAATCCTGCACTGATCCAAAAACCTTGCAAACTAGTTATATTCATCGTAGTTTCCATAATCAGATATCACAAAACCAGACGTATGCATTCTTAATGTTATTGACACCACAGTTTCATCATGAGGGAGGATGGCTATCTATCTTGCAGTTTAGAGTTAAAACCTAGACTGATTGACAGGTTGATCCAAAATACAGCTCTCTAATCACACTTAAAATCTTTACGTGCGTGAACTTAGCGCGCTGCCCCCGCATGAGTCCCCAATCTGGGACTTTTCCTTCGCTTCCTACACCTTAAGCAACCGGTCCCTCAACATAGTAACTTAGCATAACTCTCTCTCTGCTCTCCTCGATGGGCATAATATTGGGTTATTACAGCAAGGTTGTTGTCATATAGATATATATTGTGATCCTTTTGTCTATATGCATGGTGATGTACATGTTAGTTATATTACATATTATATATACATAATGTTAGACAAACAATTTTACTTCCACTCTTTAAAAAAATAGTTTTCTTTATTTTGTTTCACATATTTATTGCAAAGTGGCAACTCTACTTATGAGTAGAGTTGCCAAATTTGGGAGGAGTTATTTTATGACGTGTTCGAGAGGAGGCTTTGTGGGAAAAATCCTCAAAATAGACAAAATAAGAATAAGGTTTCTTTTACGTTGCCATGACAACCAGTGTTTTTGAAGCATTATAATTAAGCTCTCTAGTAGGCACAAATCGAAATGCCTCCAGTCAATGATTCATATGAAAAATAATGTTCGAAGAAATGATTTTAATGTAAATTAGCATCCTTGTATAACATCTTAAACACATCTTTAATAGCAATCAAACAGTGGGACCTGAATAATCTTAATACACAAGGCTCATTTTTAGAGGAGGTCCGATTCCAAAGCCTCGGTAAAGCCACATGCCCGATAAGGAGCAAGGTGTTAAGGTTATATATATACAGCGGCGGTTAGTTATATATACATACATATTAAGGCTATTAAGGTTATTAAGAAGGCTGTTATTACATATATATATATTATGTATATATATATACAGTTATTATGTTAAGCTGCTGTATATATTTCATATTATTATATGTTAAGAAGATATAATATGTTGCAAGCTAAGTTAGTTGGCTGGCTAAGTTACAGTACAGAAGATATTATATTAAAGATACATGCATGGTTATATATATATATAATATTAAGGTATATTATATATATATTATTGTTATTAAGGTTTTGATATATATTATATATATTATTATTACATATACATATATATATTATTATTATATATATATACATATATATTATATAGAGCAAATATATATATATATACATATATATATATATATAATATTATGCTATATTATATATTATTATTATATACATATATATAATATATAAATGAGATATATATATTATTATATACATATATATATAGTTAATATATATATATATACATATATTATTATTATTATATTATTACATTCATTATTATACATATATACATATATATTATACATATATATTACATTTTACAGAAAGAAGATAAAGAAGAAGAATAGTTAAACATATATATGAACACATTATTAAGTTATCTATTTTACATATATATTATATTATTATATATTGGCTATTATTAGTTATTATTATTATTGGTAGTGTTTTATATGTATTATTATATGTATTATTATATATATATAGTTATATATATGCATATATTATTAGCATATATATTAGTTAAAGGTATATATATATAGTAATATATATATATATATATATATATATATATACATATATATTAAGGTTATATATATATATATATATATATATATATCATGATCTGTCATTGAGCGAGTGCTTAGATCCTTCACTATTTGCGGTTTGCATTTCATATACTGTTTTGTTTGTATGTTTGGAAACACCTAAAAAGAAAAATTAAAATCTTTACAAAGAAAAGTTCTTTTTTTTATTTGTTAATGAGCTAAACATTGTGTTTTGCGGGCCAAACGACCAAAGTGGGACTGGGGACGTAGATATATTTTTGATTTCTCCTTGTGGATATATATATACATCAGATATATATATATATACAGAGCAGGTATATATATATATATATATAGCAGTGCATATATATATATAGTTAAGTGTTATGTTACATATACATATATATATGCAAAGAGTATATTAAATATAGTGCACATATATACATATACTTCCATATATAAGATATACATTAAGGTTATATATATTATTACATATTGGTTATACATGTTATTGGAAGGCTATTGGTTAGCTACAGCAATAGTTGTTGTTATGCCATTATTGTAACGAATTATATTGGTGTCATTTGTGGATGGAAGGTGGTAAGCTATTGCTCTACAACACAAGAGTATATATATATATATATATATATATATATATATATATATATATATATATATATATATATATATATATATATATATATATATATATATTATTATGCTATATTATATATATATATTATATATATATTATTAGTATATATTTATATATACATATGTAATATATATGGTTTATATAGGCATCAACAGGCGATCAGCGCATGGAGTAGTCAATAGATATATATATGTTGGGCAAAGGTATCTCAACATTGATCTATATATAGCTGATGATAAATTTGAGTGTGAGTATAATATAATACCGAGCTTTCGTGATCCATACTTGATTCACATTTTCAAGGACTTGTGAAAATGTGAATCGAGTATGGATCACGAAAGCTCGGCATCCTCTTTTTATTCCCAGTGATTTTAATTTAAGTTGTTATGTATTAATAAATATTTTTACTTCCATTTTTGAAAATATTGCCTCAAGGGACTTTCTCAGCAATAAATAACAAACTACGAGCATTTGTAGTATTACAAACCAATATATTATTGTTACATATACATATATATATATATAAATATATAGAGTTAGTTGGTTAAAATTATATTATATGATATTATATATTATATTAGCATATATATTGGTTGGCTATGCGTTAATCATATTGTTATATATATATATGGCTATTGCGTAAATAAGTGTGTTTAAAGGAGTGGCTGTATATATGGCTGGCTACATATACTGGTTATATTATTATTATTATAAGTATTATGTTAAATAAGGGGCTGGCTATATGCGTATTATGTTATTACGTAGATGTACATATACAAGGCAAAGAAAGAAGAGCATAAGGCGCTGGGTTATATGCTGGCTGTTGCGCCATATTACTGGCTGCATTGTTACTAGTTACATATGAAGAAGGTTATTGGGTTGGTTATTACATGAGACATATATATATATATTATTATATATATATATTATTTACGTGTATATATACATATATTGGTTATTATAAAGATATATATATATATATTACACATATATAGCTACATAAAGAAAGGGTACATATATACATATATGTTATATATATATTATTTATATATATACATATTAAAATTAAAATATTACAGATATATATATATATATATTATACATATATAAATATATTCAACATATCGTTATATATATATATATTATATATATTATTATTATTATTATACATTATTGATATTATTATTACATATATATATATATATATATATATATATATATATATATATATATATATATATATATATATATATATATATATATATCACGGGCGTATATAGTACAGACTAGGAAGGCAAATCTCACCCAATAAATTTTAGGGACCAACTAATGATGAAACTTAGCATATTATAACTAAAATTACAATGAATTAATAATAATTACAATGAAAGAAAAAGTAAAAGAAGAAACCCTTTTACGATATCAATCTCACGTAAAATCAATAACAATCACTCCCGAACATAATTCATCCTTTCTCTTGAGCACAAGGAGCTTTTAAGTTACTTTAGGTCTTGTTAAAAGGGAAAATTACAGCACTTAGAAGTAGCTAAGTTTTGATTGCTCTCAACGTGAATAGATGAGGTAAGTTATAAGTAAATGTTATTCGATTTCGTTAAGTCTGGTTTGCTGGTTCGTACGATACATTTTGAAATAATATGAAATACTATGAAAAATTTAACCTTTCTACATGTCGCAAATTGAATTTTTTTTGTCTTAAAACACCGAACACAAATATATATATATATATATATAAGCATATAGTGTATATAAGGTTGGTTGGTTATAAGGCGTTATTGCTGTTGGTTAAGTTACAAGGTTGGCATATAGCAGCATAGCGGTCATATATAGTTGATGTTAGTTATACATATATATATATATATACATATAGTTATAATATATACATATTATTATATATATATATTATATACATATATGAATAGGCTAGAAGAACAGCAGTAAGGCTATATATTATTATTACTATGTATATATGGGATATGTTGGTATATATTATTATATATACATATATATTATTATATATAAATATAACATAAACATAAACATAACACATAATATATTATTATATATATATATATATATACATATATATATATAATATATATAAAGATGTATATATATATGATATATATATAATACATATATCAAGTTTTTGGTTTAAATGTTAGCACTTTACTCTTTCTTTTGAAATGAACAAAGCCTTTAATCACTGATAATTTGTCACAGAAATATTTATCTTGTAGGCAACACTACAGGCCTAAAAACAAAAAGGTAGTTAAACCAAATCAAAAATTATGTAACAATAGATTAAAGTAGTAACAGTAAGAAATAATTAGGATATAAGTATAATATAAGATATATATGTTAGTTATGTTATTTATATATATATATATATATATATATATATATATATATATATATATATATATATATATAGTGGTGTTATATATATAAGGTTATATGCTATTTTTGTAAAAACAGAGCAGATCCTTAACCGTCCAACATAGGACAACATTTGAAGAAAAAGAAATAAAAACCCAGAAAATAATAATACATTAATAATAATAATAATAATACACACACACACACACACACAATAATAATAATAATAATAATAATAATAATACACACACACAATAATAATAATAATACACACTCTCAGAGAATAATAATAATAATAAAAAATTATAAAAATGATAATAATAATAATAATAATACACACACACACACATACACACACACATAATACACAATAATAATAATAATAATAATAATAATAATAAAATAATAATAATAATAATAATAATACAATTAATAATAATAATAATAATAATAATAATAATAATAATAATAATAATAATAATAATAATAATAATAATAATAATAATAATAATAATAATAATAATAATAATAATAATAATAAAAATAATAATAATAATAATAATAATAATAATAATAATAATAATAATAATAATACACATTAATAATAATAATAATAATAATAATAATATTAATAATACAATAATAATAATACAATAATAATAATACACAATAATAATAATAATACACACACACACACAATAGTACACACACACACACACACAATAAAAATAATAATTGGGAAATAATAATAATAATAATAATAATAATAATAATAATAATAATAATAATAATAATAATAATAATAATAATAAAGGAGGTGGTGTCGTAATTCTAAGTAGAGATGATTACCACGAAAAACTTAAAAGCCTTATCTCCGAAAAATCGAAATTTGTTAAATGTTCCAAGAAAAAGACAGAAGTAGTTAAAAAATTTCCCAATATAATTGCTAGTAAAATTACAGATGAACATGTTAAGTATAAAATCAAACAAATTGGTGCCTACAATAATGGACATTTGTACGGCTTGCCTAAGATGCACAAGAACTTGAAAAATCCTCCCCTACGTCCTATAATAGGCATGACTGGCACTATCACTCATGACATTGCACAGTATATTAACAATATTGTGCGTCCATACTTAGATGAAAAATTAATAGTAAAATCTACCGATAAATTTCTCTTGCACATTAATGAAACAGAATTCCTCTATTCTGATTATATAGTGTCTCTAGATGTTGAAAATCTGTTCACTAAAGTTCAAATTAAAGAAACAATAGACATTATACTTAAAGAAGTTTATGAAAACAGAGATAAACCACCACCTATTATTGAAAAACTATTTTAAAAAAGCTCTTAACTATCTGTACTACAGAAACCCCTTTTAATTTTTATAATGAAACCTTTATACAAAAAGATGGTGTTTCGTTGGGATCTCCATTGGGCCCAACGTTCGCCGATTTCTCTACATGTCTCAAATTGAAAATTAAATTATGAATGAAAATAACACATTTAATCCGAAGACATATTTAAGATACGTTGATGACACATTTGTCATATTTGAAAATTCAAATCACTTAAAAAATTTCATAGAAAGACTTAAACATTATCCGTCCTAAACTTTACTTATGAAGATGCTAAAGATAAAAAACTGGCATTCTTAGATGCCTTACTTTGTTTTAAAAATGGTAGAGTTGAAAGAGAGGTAGATGTTAAAAGTACAGGTAAAGGTATATACACAAATTATTATTCTAATATACCCGATAAGTTTAAGCTATCAATTATTAAAACCATAATTCACAGTTTATAAAATAACTTCAACGTGGGAACTCTTTAACAAAGAGGTGATAAGAATAACAAAAAATTTAATTAATAATGGTTACCCATAAAATTAAAATAGAAAATGTTATTAAAAGAACTAAAAACAACATTTTATCTTCAAATAAAAATTCACTTGACACGGAAAACAAGATTACTTTTTATTTTAAATTATTAAATTTGACAAACTTTTCTAGAGAAGAGCGAAAATTAAACATAATTGTAAAGAGAAGTCAGAGAAAAGTGTAAATGTAAGAAGCTACTACACACAGAGAGGAATGTCCTCATATTTTAGTACCCGTGGTCATTGTTCGGAGGATTACAGAAGTTACGTTTTGTATCAATTTAATTGCAAAGAAGTAGGATGTAATTCCTCTTATGTAGGATACACAACCAACACTTTAAGAGCCAGAATTATGCAACACAGGTATAATATAAACTCTGTAAAATATCGGAGCACTACACGACGGATCACAAATCCCCTTCTACAGTTGAAATTGCTAGTTGTTTTAAAATTTTATTTCAAGTTGGTAATTTCAACTATCTTCGTATAGCAGAATCTCTTTTTATTAAAAAACTTAAGCCAGACATCAATGCGAAATTAAATGAAATGAATGAATGCTTAAATGTTTTTTTGAATATTTGAGTGTTTTGCAGTACACCTAAACCATGATACGTTGCAAATTAATATAAGCTTTTTTGATTTTTCATAAAAAAAATAACTTCACAAATTAATGTAAAATAATTTTACATTTTTTTATATTTAGAAATTTATTTTTGTGAGCTGCATTATAAATAATAGTTAGCTAACCGTGATCATGCCTGAAGTATACAGGCGAAAATAATTGGTATAATATTAAAGACTTTAACTTCTTTTTATTCTAGAACAGTCCTTAAAAAATTTTCTTCTGAAAATAAAGAATTATTTAGAAGAAGAGAAAGAACTTGTAAAAAGTAATAATAATAATAATAATAATAATACACACACACACACACACACACACACACACACACACACAATAATAATAATAATAATAATAATAATAATAATAATAATAATAATAATAATCATAATAATAATAATAAATAATAATAATAATAATAATAATAATAAATAATAATAATAATAATAATAATAATAATAATAATAATACAGACAGACACACACCACACACACACACACATATACACACACACACACTCAGACACACACCCACGGAAAGAAAATAATAATAATAGTAACAATACTAATTTTTATAATAATAATAATAATGATAATACATAATAACAACAATAATAATAATTATAATAATAATAATAATAATAATAATAATAATAATAATAATAATAATAATAATAATAATAATAATAATAATAATAATAATAATAATAATAATAATAATAATAATAATAATGGTAACTCTCACACACACATACCTACACACACACACACACACACACACACACACACACACACACACACACACACACACACACACACACACACACACACAATAATAATTATAATAATACACACATAATAATATAATAATAATAATAATAATAATAATAATAATAATAATAATAATAATAATAATTGTAATATCATCAGGTTAGTAAAAGTAAGAGGCGAAGGTACGATAATGGTAAGAATAAAAGAAGTAGATGTATCCTTTTTTATTTGCAATATTATATGTAAGAATAACATTTACATTTATGTTATATATATATATATATATATATCATAGATATCATGATATATATATATTTATATATGTTAAATGCAATAATTTCTTTGATAATATGTTTAATATTTTACTTTGATATATTTTTTATTATATGTATAGATATATATATATAAATATATATATATATATATATATATATATATATATATATATATATAGAAGAATAAATATATATAAATATGTTATTACATAAGTTGTTATTATTATTGGGCGGTTATGTTGGAGTATATATATATATATATATATATATATATATATATATATATAAATAAAAATAAGAGCTTTACAACATCAGACAAAAAAAAAATATAAAACATATAAACATATAATCTTTTATATAGAAACATATTTTTATTATTTTTCACATAATTTTTATTTTCCTTTTTATTTTCATAAAGTTTGTACATATAAAAATTGCATCATACAATTGAGGTACGATTGCATATACATTGCATTAGAGCCTACGTGTGTGTGTATGTGTGTGTGAGAGAGTGTGTGTGTGTGTGTGTGTGTGGTGTGTGTGTGTGTGTGTGTGTGTGTGTGTGTGTGTTTTGTCTTTTTATATAATATTCCCAAAATCCACACACCAAAAAATATAGTCAAAGGACTATTCTTAAAAAAATAATAATAATAAAAGTTACCCTCACGCATAGTTGATTACTCAAGCATTTGAACAGTTTCCAGTGCATAGTGATTTGGGGAACTATTTTTTTTTTTAGGGGGGGGGTTTGAAACGGGACACTCTAGCAAGCATATATTATGCGTAAAAAATGCACCTGGTTAGCAAAACATCTGACATACTTTCCTGCTTACCTTAATCGAAAAGAGACAGATGCAAATGCCAGTCTTTTTGGTTAGTTAAAAGAAGAAAGAATTTTAATTGGACAATGATAATAATCGTAACAGTGAAGAAGTTTATTTATCTTATATTCCCAATTATTTGCAACAATTAATAATTAATCAAACTCACGAAGGTTTCAAATCATAATATGCAAATCATAATTTCATTAGTAATTCTTCTTACTACATTATATTCCCCTTATCTTTGTAATTCCCATGACCACCTAATTAATAGTTTATTAGTTTATTTTCCAGTGGAACCACCCTATTCTAAATTCTTTCTCTGGCAATTTAAAGGATCTTATTTGGATGGGGGTGAGAGGAAGTTTTAGGCTAATCTTTCCGTGTGTTTAACTCTTTGACACGAAGGACGCTGGTCTACATAATATGTTATGATCGAAAATCAAATAATTTACAAAATCTTTTTTTTTATACATAATCCTATTTGTTCTCCAAATTATAGCAAAAGACAAGGAGCATCGTGAGAGGAAGTAGTATTATTTTTTTTTCTTTCAATACTGAAATTCAGTTGGCAATAGGCCTTCACATCCTACTGGTCTCTAGTGCACTTTTCCTAGAGATTATGGTAAATTATTTGTAGTGGTACTGGCCATACCCATGACGTTTGATACGGCATTCGCTAGAACTTACCAAATTTTCTTCCTTTAGGTTTCTCCTTTCACTTTGCTTAATCTTCTCTAAAACATTTTTATTAAAAAGGATTTAGAGAAATGAAACTATTAGTTTCATTTCAGCAAATGTTAAAGATTTCATTTCCTATTCCTTTCCCGTTAAAATACTGACACTCCCAAAATATTTTAGATTGCCCTCAAACCTTTTTCCTTCTCTTTTCTTTAACGATCTTATACATTATGGCTCTAATTCAGTCTATACATACTCTTATGGTTCAATCTCCAACTCTCCTCCACTTCCTCTTATTTCACTTTCTTCAAGAGATGCAAAGCGACTTCAGCTTTATTTAAAGTCTCTCTCTCTCTCTCTCTCTCTCTCTCTCTCTCTCGAATCCCCAACCATGCGAATTTAAACCCTCTGAATTTTCAATCGCTTCTCATCTTACTCTTAAAAAACACTTCATCTCCCAACTTTCCTATCTCCTGTGTGACATCAATATTGTCTATCCTGGTGATAATATAAATATTTTTGTTCTTAACTAAAAACAGCATATTGTCTGACACCTTTTTCCTAGGGAAAAAGCTTGCTATAATAACCATGAATGCTGCGTGATAATAGTAGCAAGTATATATAGCAGTATATATATATATATATAAATTATATATATCTCAACTTTATGTTAAAAGATTTATATATATAAAGTAATATAGCAAGAGACAGTGTTATATATATATATATATAGAGAAAGAGAGAGAGAGAGAGAGAGAGAGAGAGAGAGAGAGAGTGAGAGAGAGAGAAATGAGAGAGAGAGAGAGAGAGAGAGAGAGAGAGAGAGAGAGAGAGAGAGACAGAGAGAGAGAGAGAGAGGGAGAGAGAGAGAAATGTCCTTGACGAAATGTCTCCAGGTTATGCATTTACAAAGCTCGGAAGAGCAGTGCCTGTTGTAATGGCAAAAGCATAAGGAGAGCGATGTAACAGTTCAGTGTCAGGAAAGAGATTGAAGAGAGGGTCAGTGAGAGTTGGTGAGTAAATAAGGTGGAAAGCCCCAGACTCCACCTTTTCAAGAAGGTCTGTGTAGTTATTGGGCATTGGCAACTGTAGTTTAAATTTTTTATATTCTCTTTTTCAACTTTAATTGGATGCATATGTGAATGATGATTTAATTTTATGGATAATAAGATAATCTATCCAAGGGGAAAACAAGTGAGGTTCAAGACCAGAAATTTCTTTATTGACTCATGCAGTTCCTACTGATAATTACATGTGTTTTTGCATATCCCCATGTTATATTTTAAGTACTAAGTTAAGCATTAAATCAAGCATAATTTTTACGATGACAGTTAATATATTATTGAACAAGAATGTAAATTAAAATGAGAATTATCGCGTCACAAAGCTTAGAAAATTTTTCATACATTTGATAAATTAACACTAGGTATGGGGAGTCAGCAAAAATTTATTCAGCTCTGAACTGCTGACTCAGGGGGTGATAGTCAACTCCTTATTCCTCGTAATAATATGTTACAGGTTATAATAGGCTTATTCATTTAAATTTTTGCTATTGTTATTTATAATGGATCTGTATGGGGTCGAGAAGTAGAAAAAACAGGATTTTCTTGAAAGGGTTATTTTCTGAATCATATGCAATACAAAACTTCAGCTACAAATATAATTACATAGCTAATTTCTGGTAGGCCTACTTATTTAAGATTTTGTGGTAACTAAACCTATGAATAATGTATATATAGATATATATATCTATATAATGTATCAATGCATACCACTAGCATTATTCATGGGTTAAATTTATCTATAGATAAATTTAATAAAAAGTTATTTGCATATGTTATTTATTAATTAATTAGTTAATGTCTGTTTCTTATTAATCTGTAGGTGAGATTTTATTATCTGAAGTGCAGAAAATATTTGCTCTACATTGACTTGCTTTGTTGGCAAGGCAGTAACTATTTAGCTACAACTTTTCAAAGATCAGAAAATAATTTTTAAAATCTTGTTTTTAATTTCAAAGAATAGAAACAAAAATTTAAAAATTTAGTGAAATAAAAAAAGATAAAAGGAAATTGAACAAATCATTTGAACACATTTGGACAGGTGATGAGTTAAGAATGGGAGATAGGCTAAATGGTTGGTAATAAAAGTTGAAGAAAAATAAAGAAAGATTGCAGAGCATTTTTGGCATGTGTCACCCGTCAGTCACACTCACTCATGTTAATATTTAACAAATCTATGATTCAAATAAAGTACCGGTAATTGAATTAAAAGTGTAAAAACCCATTATGTTTCTTTAAATGAATCATCTTCCATACTATTACAGGTGATCAGAAGGTTTGTTTCATGTGATACAGGACTGTTGATGTATAAAAACAAAAATAAAAAGTTAAATAAAAAAAAAACTCAACATTTCTAAATGTAGATTAATGGATACTACTCCCATCTCTTGTTGGCCCACTTGCAATATAAAGTGATAATAAATAGTAATAGGACAATATAGCCTACTTTTTGACTAGCTTTACCTATTTTTACCATTTGGGTCGAAAATTAATTTCCACTTTGGTAGAATATTAAAATCTCAAATTCTTAAAATATTAGTAAGAAGAGGGTTAACTATTTTTTTTTTGGTTTTTGTTTATCAAAAGCCCAATCCATTGAAGGTAAAAGTTAGGAATATTTGTGAAAATAAAGACCAAATTTGATGTATAAATTAGATTCTAGTTAATTTGGATTTATTAGGGCAATGATGATAGTATGGTCCAGTTTAAAAGCTTGTGTTATTAAACAAAGTTAACAAATGGAATGGGGAAAAATTATTTAAATATGAAATGAATTTTATTATAGTGGCAGTATAAAATATTCTAATATTTACATTGCTGTTAATACCATGGTAAAAATTATTTGTATTTTTTTTTTCTACTGGTATTATTTTACTAATATAATTTGGATAAATATATTAAAAAAAAAAAATTTAATTCATTTCTGTCACTTGGCAGTCAGAGCTTTATTCAGGAGCTCTAATCTGGTATTTTAGAGGGAAAAAATATAGGTGAAGTGGTTTCAGAATTCACTTCTGTGAATGAATTTTTTTTATGTCGAGCGAGCAACACTTTTTCCTGAATGTTACACAAATGACCAATTTTTATAGATGTTTTCTCACCATTAAAAATTTTACAGCAGGATGGATGAAGAATTACGT
>JABUQX010093800.1:0-10000 GCA_015478945.1 Trachelipus rathkii | reverse complement strand
TAGTTTTAGTTTAAATGGATTTCACCTATATTATATATATATATATATAATATAATATATATATATATTATATATATATATATATATATATATATATATATATATATATATAATATATATATATATATATATATATAATATATAGGTATAGTATGAGTATATAAGTAGGTGGTATTATATATATATATATATATATAATAGTAGTATATTGACCTATAGGACGAGAGCATTCATGGGCAACTCAATTTAGGTAATAATAATAATAATAATAATAATAAACTGTGGGTACAAAAAAAGTTTTTATGGTATAAAAATCAAGTCCAGGAGTTTGTCCCAGGCGAATTAAGACTTATTTTGAGATGCGCTGGAGGTTCCGAAGAATTGCGCTATTTGTTTTTTCAATCAGGTCTGGTATGTTCGCTACAGACATTTAAGAAAAAATCTATTTTTCGTCCAAAAACCAAATTCCTGAGGATCATAAACATTCGGTTTTTCCGTTTCCTGGGTAAATAACAGTCACGATGCCAATATTCATTGCATTTATTAAATACTCGATTACATTTGATCCTAATAATATCTATGAATTAGCAATGAGCGTTACGTGACACAAAAGTTCAGAGTTCATGGCGTAAATCCCCGTTTCCTCGATTTCCGTGTCTGAGCAGCTGCTGGCGTGTCTCTCTTCACGACCAGCAGATAGTCCGCGAGCATGGACTTGGCGTACCCACCTCCCTGGTTTACCCTCTCCTCCATTTTGACGCGATGTCCTGACTGGAAACCTTTTCTCCCTGCCGTCGCTGACAACACCAAGGTATATTCAGGAACCTCTCGCATGTGTAGAGAACAGGATAATTGCATCTTTATAAGCTCTCATCAAAAACCCAAGGGGTTTTGGTGAAGTTCTTTATCATGCTGTTCAATGAAGTGATTGCCGTGGTTTTCAGCTGCTACTTCTGTTCCCGCAGGAAGTTTCACCACTCTGCAACAAACGATCCTCCAGTGGCGGCGCACTTAGCGTGTTCATGGAGTTTCGATACTCTGTTCCTTGTATGATGCTGCCGTAATTCTGTGGGCCATCGAAAATGCCGGGCCTTCAAGCTTCTCATATAGGTGACTCCAGGGAAGTGCTCAGCACAGGTTAGTGAAGCACCTCCTCAATCATTGTCCGAGCGCGCGTGAAACTTGTTTCATTAACCAAGCTTTGATTTGTGAAGCGGTGGCCGAACAATAATCTTTTCCCGGTTCAACAAGAGGTTCGTATTATAGAATGTTTGCTGGCATCACCAAGGTACTAAATACAATGCTCTAGCGCCGGCCAGCTCTTTTCTTCAACATGAATGCTGGCATACATAGTCCGACGTGTCCCAACTTTTACAAAAAAGCATGGGGGTACTTGTGTACCCGGACTGCTGACCAAGTAGAAAGTTCACCATCATCTTAAGGTCGACGCAGATGATCCATTTGTGCTGCTGATATTTTGGATTTTGGTCGAAGCACGTTACCTTGACTGATCATATTTCTCATTGAGAGTTGTGGAGTGCGCAAGAGGAATTGAGGCGAAACTGCGTTCCCGTTGGTAATGAGCACACTCTTTCGAAGATGCGCTTAGCTTGACTGACCTATTGAAAAGAGTCGCCAATCTCATTCGAATCATATAGAGGAGCGCCGAGTTGCAGGACGCACCGGCGACATCTCGGCGAGTACAACGAGGTCTTTCCTCCTCGCAGAAAGTAGCCCATGTAGTCTCATGATGCCTTCTACGAGAAGAACGTGCTAGCGCGCGTCCTCACCGAGCTAGATTTTTCTTCTTATGAGTCTGGAGCTAACACGTCGGCGGCAAGTCTCGACAGCTTGAGGTTCGGCCGAACCAAGATTCATAACTCACTGTGAAAAGGCTGCGGGCCAATCTTGTGTTCCATGAACTCCTCATATGAATCTCTCCCCTTATATGTTAGTGGTTGGCCTCGTCTTCGCTGTCAGGAAGCTCTCTGCACGCTCTGGTACAGGAAGTTCTTCGCAGTGAGCAACTGGACGGGGCAGATTGAGTCCGGGTACTGGAGGCGTGCTCCGATTTTCTTCCGGTTATTGCCAGTAGTATCGGTGGCGCAAGAACATATGTCCGATTCATGGTCTAGCACGGGTCCCTCCCAAACCTCGGAATCCCAAACTTCGAGTGAAAGTTTTTGCGATATGCATCCTGCTTCTCCACCGCCGGAGAATTCCACGCACGTCTTGGCACATTCCGTGTTGCGGCCCACGGGACTTATCTTGGTCACCCCCAGTTTGACTTAAAGTAAGGCCTAGGTAGCGCGCTTCACCCAAAGCTTGTTGATTGCCATTCCTGTGCATGTCCACGCGTGTATTCTCCGCAGATATAGCAGAAAACGTCAGGATTATTCCTGTATGACCGTTCGCGCTGGAAGCCATATCTAATTACAGCTCTTGAAAAATGAAAGAAATGATAGAGTCGAGATAGTCTATTTATGAAACAGAAACACGATCAGAAGCACTACCATCTTTTTATACTGTTTGTACAACTCGCTACCCATATTCCTGATTGCATTAAGGCTGACCCAGCATATTAGACTATTTTGTGTTCTGAGTCCAAAATCACCTTGGTTCGCTCTATCTAGGTCAACCTTTTATGAGTACAGCCATAGGCCTACCTACAGATTCTCATACATTGATAATTTGATCAGTTATCGTATAGTCACGTCAGGTAGCCTTCATGCTGATATCGTCAAAAAGGTTTACCTATAGTAACATAATTAATCCAATGTGATTTTGGACTCAAACACCAAAATAGGGTCTAAAAATGCTGAAAACCCCTGACGATTTTTTGCCTGTTACCCATTATCTAATTTAATAGATCAATAATTAATTAAATAATAAATAATAATAAATATGAACATTATACATTCAGCTTGCTAATTTAGATACTGAGATTACAAGCCTGTAATTCCAACTCTGCCATAAGATGGATATCAACCGCTTCTGATTCATTTGCTTATAGATATTCTAGAATAAAATAGAAACAACCGCTTTCTAACTAATATGAATCTAATATTTTCGCCTGGCCACTTCCAGCATCATTCGGAGACGAGGTTTCAAGACTAAATTTTAACAAATTGATGAAAAAAAATAAATATTACTTTAACATAAAAGTGCAAAGTAACATAATAACTTGTTTTATAAGTCAACGTAAAATTCAAAATCCATGAAATAATAAATATATCAGAGAAGAGATCTCATCATAGGCAAAACTAAAATGTTCAAATAAGATTCTCCATTAATTATACTTAATGTGATAGACGCTTGTGCCTTTATATATTAAGAGACTCAGCCAGGCCTCAATTAAAGAAATTCCGTGCACGTGTAGAAATGTCAAAATTAAGAATATCGACATTGGGTTATTTAGGGGGTTCCGTGTGTGGTCGTTTTTAAAGTGCTTCAAAGATCTTAAACTGGGCCTGTTATCTTATGTTGTGAACACGGAAGTTAGAGAGAATTAGTGGATACCCGATGTAAGAGGCATTACAGCCATCTGTATTACATAGTGAAATTGGTATACCACATTATTCACATTCCTGTAGCCCACAATATCTCTTCTGAAAAAGACAATAGAAGAAAGTCAATGGGCTTATGTAGTAAGATCAATTTTTATAATCTTTAGTGTTAGATTTGACTTGTGTGGTATATGAATGTCATTTTCTTCAACCTGGTATTTTTCATAATTAATCATCTATTAGTTTGGGATCTGAATAAAGAATGTCAAGCCTATCCCTATTATCCTTTCTGCTGTTTTCTTCTGACATATTTATATTTATTAAAAGGTTTAATGATTTTATCTAGATAGATATTGGGAACATGTTATTAACGATTTCTGGTTTTTAAATTCCTTAGAGCTCATGCGTATCAAAAAGGTTTCCAGTCGAAGCAAATACCGTTAAGCATCTGTTGCAGTTAAAATTTTTAATTAGGGCGATTTTGTAAGTAAGGGTTAAGTGCGCTGTCTTTTGAAAATTGAAATTAGATATAATAGTCCTTTGTCAGTAGTTTGAGCCGTAAATACTGTGTGGTGGAAGTACTCCACTTTGGATCAAAGGACGATTTATAACCGGTCTAAAAAAATGGAAAGGAGTTATTTTTCAGATGTCCAAAAGTAAAATTTAGGACACTTAAATTTTGGAGTTCATCAATAAAAAGAGAGCTTAACATCTTCATCACGCTTGAAGACCACGAGGTTCATCAACTATCGTAATAATAGTCTGGATAAGAAAGAATTATTTTTGCCTTAAATATTAAATTTTTCCCAATTTAATGGCGACATGACTAGAAAGTCAGCGAACGTGTCCAAAGTGGGAACCCATGGAACACGAGCTCTACCTGATATATATGTTTTTCCATCGGAATATCAAAAGGATAATTTAGTATGTCATTTGGTTAAAAGATTGTTTTATAATAATAGACCAAGAATATTAAAAATAAAAAAAAAATGAATAAGAAGAATGAGATAATAAATAATATGAAAAGAATAATAAATAATTGAATAATTATTTTTATATTGATTTTATTATTATTATTATATTATTATTATTATTATTATTATATTATATATTATATTATAGTATATATATTGTATTAATTATTATAATTATTTATTTTAATGATTATAATTATAAATTATAATTATTAATTATAAGTATAATATTATTATATATTATATTATTATTATTATATATTATTAAGTATTATATATATTATTATTCGATTATAATATTTATATTATATTATGATTATTATTATATGATATGATTATTATATGATTTTGCATTATATTTTTATTGAAATTAATATTATTATTAATTAATTATTATAATAATTTTAATAAATGTGAATAATATATAATGAATAATAATTATTAATAATAAATAATATAATAGATTGAATAATATATAATAATAATAATAATAATAAAGTATAAAATAAAAATAAAAATAAGTGAAATAAATAATAGTAATATAAAATAATAATAATTGATATATATAATATTAGATGAGTGAGTGAATTTGCATTTGAAAGTATAATTGTATTTTAGTTATTATTTATATTATTATTATTATTTATTATAAATTGTTTAAAACTACAAGGCTTTGTTTTAAAACTACAACTCATATCTCAAAACTACAATAATACAGGGAAAAGAAATACAATTTTTGTGGAATCCTGGTAACATTTAGTGTCGCAGAGAATGTAAAAAAAAAGAAAAAAATAAAAAAATAATAAAAAAATATCATTATCTCAAAAACTACATAGCTAACAGCGAAAAGAATACATTTATTGCGAATCGCTGTATAAAATGTTACAGAAGGAAAATGTTTTAAAAAAAAAAATAAATAAATAAAATACAATATTTTCAACATTTTTTTCTTATAGGACAGGAAAAGAGTATATACTGTATATATATTTGTAAAGGTATTACACGGCAATGTAGGGGGCTCGAGCCGACGGGTAACACAGGGAGGACGTTCCAAGTACCCCGTAGGGGGGAGGGCGGATAGGAACCCCGCGAACTAACCCAAAATACAAAGAGTAGGGGGTCCGGAGACCCATCCCCGGAGGGGGGAATTAGTCCTACCCCGTAAGCTCCCCGGAAAGGCGAGAGACCTCGAACTCCTTTGCCATCGGTGCGGTATTATACCCTATGGGTACTTAGTTTTAAAAAAAAAAAGACAGAAATTTAAAAAAAGTCTATTTGATTTTAAAACGGAGTAACAATTAAAAGACGTCTTCTAAATAAGCCTCTTATAATGATATTACTAGTCATTAATTAATTAATTTTGTTTTTTGTTTACATTTTTCCTTATGTAAAATTTTATCGGTGATTCCAAAAATGTATTCCTTTTCGCTGTTAGGCTATTGTAGTTTTAGATATATATATATATAGTATAGGTATATAGTATGAGTATATATATATAAATAGTAATATATATATAGTATATTATATAGATAGTATATATTATATAGTTAATATAATATTATAATATTAATAATATATAAAGTAATAATATATTTATTTTACATTTTTCCGCCTAAAATGTTTACCAGTGATTCCACAAATATATCCTTTTCCCTTGTAATTATCTATTTGTAGTATTTTCGAGATTATGAGTTGTAGTTTTAAAACAATTATAATTTAATTGAATTATTATTATATTATTATTATTATTATTATTATATTATTATATTATTAGCAATTTTTATTCTCGTTCTTTTGTTAATAAGCCTCATTATATTAATTATAATTATGATTTTATGGATTATTATTATTATTATAATAATATAATTATTATTATTATTATGGATTTATTATTATTATATTATGTATTAGATAATACATATAAATAAAAATAATAATAATAATTTAATTAATAATAAAAATAAATAATAATAGTAAATAAAATAAAATAATAATAATAATAATAATAAGTAATTATGAATATTATATTATTAATAATTATTATATTACTATATATATTATTATATTATTATTAATTTATTATTACTATTCATAAAATTAATAATACTAAATTAATAATAAAATATTTTTTAACTGGTCGCGACGAATGTAAAAATAATAATAATAAATATTATTTTTAATTTAATTACGTCTCATTATTATTATTGGTGAGCAACATAATTATTATTATTATTATATATTGCTTATTATTATTTACTTATTTAATTATTATTATTATTATTATTATTAATTGTCATTAATTTAAATTGATAATTTGTAAATTTATTTTCAGTCAACATAGTTTACGACTGTGCTACATAGGCATATGGAGTGGGAGTCGGAGTTCGGGGAGTCGGGAGTCGCTGTTTCTAAAATCGACTCTGAGAGTCGGGAGTCGGTTGTTTTAAAATCGACTCTCGGGAGTCGGAGTCGGGAGTCGATCTATTTTTTCCTACTCCCATCCGCAATAATATAAATATAATAAGTATAATATATATATATAATTATATATTATATTAGTATATATAGTTATAATATATAGTATATAATATATACATATATATAATATAATATATATATATATAATATATATACTATATATATATATATATATATAATATATATATATATAGTATATATATATATATATATTTTTTTTTTCTTTATCTTCCATCTTATCTCAGATTGGAGGTGAGGTGTGCAACATACAATGAAAACAGTAAAGTTAGTAGAACATGTTGAAAGTTGAAAGGAAGTCTACTCCCTACCATCCCCTCATACCCTTCAGTGAGAGCCCATCACAGTCAAATAAATCCACCCTCACTGTGGTATCTCAATGTAGGATTAATTCCCTGAGCCAGACCCACAACCATACCCCATCCTCACATAAACCTTCCCATTCACATCTATTATTCACCCCTTTTCTTCTCACCTCTGATAATTACATTTCTTCCCTTCAGACATTCCTTTACTGTCTCTATACACATTTTCTTCACTCTACTAGCCAGTCGATTCCCAGAACACAAACTTAAATTTAACCGTTAGTATTCTAGTACTCGCACAAACAAAATCCACCATAGTCCTGTGCCACAAGCCACTCAGAATCGCAACACCATCTCTCCTCCTCTCCTCACTCTCCTCTTCAGCACACACATATTTCACCCCACGCCATTCATCTTCACCGTTTTCTTTCATCTTTGTTTCAGTCATAACATGCAAATCAAATTTACCTTTTCTAAATACATCCAATACCTCTCTCCTCTTCTCCTCACCATTTAATCCTCTAAGATTCTGTGTACACAGAATAGATTCATTCAATTTCACCGAAAGATACAAGGTCACTTACCTGTTGTTCGACGAACAACAGAGTCGCATAGGCATGCATAAGATTCCTATGTGAAAATAAGTGTGTAGAGGTTTGCCAACACAACTATAATAATATATTAACTTTATATTATTAAATATATAGTGAAATAGTAAAATATTTTTGGTATTATATAGTAGTAATATATTAATTAAGGTATTATATAATATATTAGATATATAATATAGAATATAATAATATATAATATAGATATATAGTATATATATAGTATAGTATATTATATAATATAGTAGATAATATATATTATATAATATATATATATATACCGGATAAACTTTTTTTATTTGTAAGTATAATCTCAATGTAGGCTATTTGGTAACAGTTAAAATCTTATTTTCCTATCTTTGGAATACAACAGTGCATGAATGAGCAAGTGTATTATTATAATAAGAATGTTTTTTTTTTCTTAGCCATTATTATTATTATTATTTTTGTGTGATAACCTCCTGAAAGTGGGACATAATAAAAAAAACACCCATTTATTATAATGGTGCTTTTCTCAGTATTGTAGTCTGTAAGTAATATTCCTTTTGCATACTAAAAGGGTGAGATATAAAAAAAAATTTGGATACTCCATGTTTTAACCCTAATTTATATTTCTGTTTTGACTCTGGCATGCTGTAATAGATGCCAAGTTTTGTTGGATACAATTGCAGCAAAATGATAAAAATATTTATTAAATTTGCATGTTTGTTTCCCATAAATTTCTCACATGGATTTTTTTTTTATTATTATTTATTGTCTAATCATTCAAAATTGTCCTTGACTGGTATCTATTCAAATTTGTTTTAAATCTCTTAAATTCAATACAAAATTTTCATAGAGGCATTTCTGTTGGATGAAACTCGCTCAATGTGCTTTGAGCATCATTGTGAATTATTAACAAATTCATTCCAATTTTGTATAAGTTTTTTTTCATAAGAACACTCACCATTTTTGCTCGCCATTTTTCAACTTCACAAAATCACACCACACATTATTCAAGTAAATTGCAAACAGCCTCATAAAATCTAATTTCCTGTTATAAGATTATTTGAATAAACATTACACTCAATATAGCTACTGCAAAATAACTTGATTTGCGAGCCTCTATTAGTAATTTTTTATTGAGTGAATATTTTGCAGCTATATATATATACTAGGATAAATAAACGATATTATATAGTATATAATAGTAACTTATATACTATAGTTAGATTAGTATAATAATAAGTATATATAATATTCCTACTTAAAGAAATCAATATACTATTACTATAGTATAATATGATAATTTTAATATTTTAAGCAACTTTCTACAACAATCTTATATAAATATTTCATTTAAGGTCTTCAATTCATAGCATATGAAAGAGGATACTAGGTAGGAATCGAAGGCTTATGCTATATGAACCCATCTTTGAAGCATTGTAAAAAATTTGATTACTAACTTTTTAATAGTATTTGCAGTTTCTGAGTATTAATAATTCAGCTCCTACTTTGGATACTACTGAACTAGCGTCTCATTGCTCTGATTTTCACTAATAATATATATAGATAAATATATATATTGGTTAATAGTATATATTATATTATATATATACTAATATGATATACTTATATATATATATATATATAATATATATAAGTATATATATAATATACTATATAGTATATATTATAATAATGATAGGATATATATATATTAGTGATGCATCAGATGTCATTTTTTTCGCATGCCACGGATGCGGATGCGGATGCCATGTCCATCACTAATACTGCGGATGCGGATGTTAAAATATTAATACAGTAATAATTATATATATTATATATAGTATATATATATATATAATATAGCTGTATATATAAATATGAGTATATATACTGATATATATAATAATAATATATATCGAGTTTTGAGCCACAATCTATTAAATAATTGTACCAGGGTGCGGACGGGGACGCCAACTCAATGAGACCCCGATCAACCTCTTTCCCTAACTCCGCGCTTAATGAAAGAAGATTTTACTATGGAGTATATACTTTTTTGCAACTAGTATTTAAAATTCAAATATGGGAAGGTTGGCTTGAGACGACATCAATTACTCTCTCTGTGC
>JABUQX010093799.1:25000-26052 GCA_015478945.1 Trachelipus rathkii | reverse complement strand
GGCTATTCGTTGGTCAGTATGATAATTAGGTAAGGTTATGATAAATTCTAATTAAATACTACTATGATAATGTAAACTAACAACGATATGTAAGAGATATATTTGAAAAAAGTGCGAATATTTTACGTTTTGTTAGTTATTTTACTGTTGTTAAGTATGGAACTTTGTTAATGTTGGCAATTTATTCGTGCTTAAGGTATGTTAGGATTGTCGTTGTACATTATATTCTTAGTTCAGGTTATGCTATGTTAGCTACATTGATGTGGAAACTTTGATACGTTAGCGTATATTCGTTGGTCAGTAAGATAATTAGGTAACATTATGATAAATGTTTGTTAAATATTCATATGTTAGCGTAAAAATAACAATGATATGTTATAGAAAAGTTTGGAAAAATTGTGAATAGGTTACATTTTGTGTGCACTGTTAGCTACTATACAGTTGTTAAGTATATAACTTTTTTTATGTCAGCAGTTTATTCGTGCTTCAGGTATGTTAGGTTTGTTGTTGTACATTATATTCTTAGTTCAGGTTATGCTATGTTAGCTTTATTATTGTAAATACTTTGTTACGTTAGCATATATTCATTGATGATTATGTAAAGAACTTATATTTATGTTATGTTTATCCAAAATGATACTCCAAATGTGACTTGAATCATTAGATCATTAGATCATTATTTCATGGGATTGGAAGGGAGGGTGGTTTGATTTACTTATTTACTTATTTACTGCTTTAAGGTGTGTAAAAAAGCAATTTTTTTAAGTTATAGGCATAAAAAGAATAAAAATTTAGCAAAAATATATATTTTTTAAAAATATCAAATAAAAATAAAAAAAATGTTTTGTGTTATGTTATACAAAATATGACTTGAATCAATAGATCATTAGATCAATAGATTAATAGATCAATACATAATGGATGGGAGGGAGGGGGGTTAAGGTGGTTTGATTTACTGATTTACTGATTTACTGCTTTAGGGTGGGTAAAATCTCAAAAAAAAAATTATTTTATATAATAAAAAGAATAAAAATTTTGGTAAAAAAAAATAT
>JABUQX010093799.1:0-15000 GCA_015478945.1 Trachelipus rathkii | reverse complement strand
TAATAGCAATAATATCAGTTAAAATCAGTAAGTCACCCATAGAACCTTACACCAGCTACGCCACGTTTAATGTTTCTATTGACTTATTGCTCTGTTTACATTCATCTTTGCCATGTAATAAGTATAAAAATAAAAACCAAATAAGTTCTTCTCTGCTAACAAAACATGTATTTATTATTAAAATCTTTCTAAGTCCTTATTTAAAAATAACAAAACAATTATTCGCTTACATTTATATTATTCGCTCGAATTGTTAACTAAAATATTTCAAGTTTTTTTAAATAATTCGATTTTCTTTATTATATTATTATATTATCTATGTTACATTGACAATCCACCCGAGAAACACCACAACCCGCACTTCCTTACAGATGTACGAAACGACCTTCTCTGTAAAATGGTTTGATAATTAACACTACTTTAGGTCTAAATTTATGGTAATCTTTTATGCTAGCCCGCGGGCGATTTAAGCCTAATATCCAGTCAAAATAATTTATAGGTCAAAAATACTTGACCTTTTCTGTATAAATAAGTGGTGGTGCCAATAACTACGTTAGGCCAAAATTTAGGGATAAGCCTTTTGTATCCCATGCTGATTTAAGCTTAATACCAGGTCAAAAGGGTAATTCCAGTATAAACAAGAATCATTGTTATTATTATTCATTTTATAAATATATTATCAAACTGAACATGCTGAAGCGGAAGATCCTTTAGCAGGTAAGAAGGAAATGTTTTCCCTACTTGTGTTTGGTCGGAGTAATCCTTATCTCTATATGACCTCGTATGTGTTGGTCGAGAATTATTTTATTCGTTCTTTTGAAAATTAACTTTGTTCTTTTAACTTGTATTTGAGCAGGTGTGTTTTATTATCTTTTTAAGACCCCAACTCATTTTAAAATCATAATATTAGCTGTTAAGCGGTGCACAAGTTTATCTGAATTTGTATTAAAAGTGTTTTATTTTTTACTAAGTGTATCAATATTGTATAATAAATACTTACATTGAGGAATAATTGTTGAGTTCACTAGAATAGATAATAATAATTAATTCACTAGATTTATAGCTAGATCACGTGAAGCAAAACGCTAAGAGCGCCCGCAAGCGCGACCCGGTGCGGAACCGACGCATGAACCCGCCCGCGTAATATTACTACGCGGTCACTACTACGCGGTCGCGAAAATATTTTTCTTTATGATATGCCGTTGTAAAACTTTATTACATCATTTATTAATTTTATTTATAGAAAATTCCATTTCACACTGGTAAACTTTCTTGAAAAACATTTAGTTTTGAAAAGAACTGTGTTGTTTGTATGTAAAACGCCGGTTTGTTTTATTTATCCTAAAGTTATAATTCCTTGAAGGAAATAGAACAAATACTCAGGCTGTGACGTAGGCCGTGTTTCTCTTTGTGGTATGCCTTTAAGATCTTATTACATTAAGGAATGTAAAAACAAGTTTTATATGTCCTTAAAGTTACACCTATATACGATTCTCATAGAGTTAATGTCTATAAAGTCATATCCCAATGTACCCTCCCTTTTCAAAGGTTTTAGTCTTTACGGTTTTAAGTATCTTCCTATGTATAGTATTTAAAAGTTGTTTAATCTTAAAATATTACATAAATTACATATTAACTTAATACCAATGTCGTGTACATGCTGATAAAACTTTCCGCGCCTCTGGAGGTGCTACATACTCGCGTAATTTCTGTCTCTTCTCGCGCGAATTCCAGTTGGTATCATATCTTATACTTCATAAATTACTTCGAAGTATGTAAGTTCATATCTCTTCTATATCAGATGTTGTATGTCTTCGGACCCATCGAGTAATCTCTCATTCGGTTTTTTAAATAAACACTGATTTATACCAGGATTTCTTATTATAAACTATAATGCGCTGACTCATTTTATCAAGAGTTGCCTAAAATATACCTTGATACAGTAACAAACCTATATTCATATTACATACTGATATGCGCACTGGATGCTCACAAAAGATATTTCAGCCTTAGGATTGTGGCCTACACTTTTGATATAACTAGCGCCATATTTTCGCGACGCGTCTTTATAGTTACGCGCGGCTGGGTCATGCGTTCGGTTCCTTCACCGGGTCAGCGCTGCTAGTCGCGCTTCTTGCGTTTTGCTTCACGTGATCTTCTATAAATCTAGTGAATTAATGATTATCTATTCTAGTGAAATTAATAAGTTATTCCTCAATGTAAGTATTTATTATTAAATATGATATTACACTTAGTAAAAATAAACACTTTTAATACAAATCAGATAAATTGTGCACCGCTTAACAGCCTACAATGTACATGATGAATGTTTTAAAATGAATTTGGGTCTAAGGATCAAATAAAAACACACACCTACTTAGGTCAAATACAAGTTCTAGAAAGTAACAAAAGTTAACTTATTCAAAAGCGATAAAATAATTTCTCGCCCTAATTGCACATACGAGGTACATATAACGACGATTAAGGATACAAGATTTACTCTGACATCCAATTCCAGTTAGTAAGCAGAAAAACATTCCTTCACTTACTTTGACTATAACAGGTATCATTACCGCTCCAGCATGTTTCTCAAGTTTGAATAATAATTTATAAAAATCAAATAAATACCTTACTCACACATATGAATTTCTTTGTCTTTTAAGATAATACCTAATAGACTTAAGTTGTATTATAATTTAGTGAGCTTAAACGTCGCCGCTGGAGGATACAGGAAAACGGAGTCTATCCTAAATCTCTAGCTAATGTAGAGCGCGAGTTTGATTGCACCCCATTTTACAGTAAGAAGCGGTCTCAGTTTTGATGATACATCGCCATGAATATTGACCTGCCTGCGAGTATTCAGGCTCTTTATACTCGCCCCGTTCGGCTTCAAAAAGGATTATCCTAAATTGTGAGTACCTAAAAGTAGTCCCCAGATTTAGAAACTCGTTTCAACCACATTTTACGCTGATGTGAAGAGAGGATCGGTTCGATCTGGTAAGAGTGCCGAGTTGTTGTGTTTCTCGTGGATGGATTGTCAAATGTACATAGTGTGAAATAATACTCATTATATTAAAAGATTAATGGCCGATGTATTATATACTAAAACTTTGAGAAATATTTTTAGTTAACCATCGAGCGAATAATATAATGTTATTGAATAATGTTAATTTTTTAAAATAAAGCACTTAGAAAAGATGATTTTATAAAGAAATACATAAGTTATGTATAAGCAATAGGTATGAGATGCTTAGAACTTATTTGTTATTTTTATACAAGTATTAGTTTATTAATTGAGCTAAAAGAATGCATAAGTTAATAGCTCAGTAAAGTCATAGTACTAGAACAAATACGTGGAACTAAAACGTATGCTCTAGGATGTCGCGGGTTGCCATAGAGAGCTGTGTGTTGGCTCTCTACATTATTATCTATATGAAATTGTGATTGCTTGCTTTACAATGGTATGCGTTAAAATATGATTCTGTTTTTAATTAAAATATGTTCCATTATATAAATTTTAGATAAAAGTTATTTTAAAATAACAAAGAATAGTATATTCTCAGAAATTTATAATAAACAAAAAAGTATTCAACAGATTTAAAAATAAATCTTTTGTTACCATTAATGTATAATGATTGTTATATGTTATAGAAGTTCTCAGAAACTAGTATTGAAATAATTTTTATTATATTGAAATGGAGTAATCATAACTGTACGTGAGTTTAATTAACACCTAAATGATGTTTTATGGTGAATTAACTTACTCCGTAAAGTGCTTGAGTAAGAGTGACGCTCATGGCGATGTGTGTGCATACGCGCTCTGTGCTGTGTGGAGTGAGTACAATCTCTCTCGATGTGAGAGTGTAAGTTAAATCTAGTGTTGTGAAAAGAAAAAGATAATTACTTGAGTTCTGTGAGTGTTATATTGTGTATAATCATGTTGAGTTTGATGTAGAGCTCAAATCTGATATGTATTTAGAGTTGTCTAGTATCTCGTGTTGTAGTGTAAGAGTTTTAAATCTGAATCTATCGTGTGAGTGTTTAGAAGGTACAAAATCTAGTGTTCTCGCACTAGTAAGTAAAATTTCTTTGTTTGTGTGAATATCTGTGTGTGTGAGTGCCTCAAAAAAATTCCTTTATCAGTGTGTGTGTGTGTGTTTGGGTATAGGGGTGCTAAATCGTTTAAGCTCTCGTCTTTGAGCTCTATGCGTGGGTATAATGGATACGAGGTTTCTAGAATGGTAGTTAGAAATGGTAAAGAGTAGCTTATGTGAATGTCCGATGCTATCGGTTATATAATGTATGGGTGAATGTGATGGTACGTTAAGTGATAATGATGGTCCGTGACTCGTTATTCTCAAACATAGTGTTTTTGTGTATGTAGATGTGTTGATTTCTATTTATTCGCGTAAGGTGATAAATAGATATTTATCTAGTTAATCGACGATAAAACATATATGTTATCTAAATATTTATTAAAAATAACACCAGAATATAGATGTTGCATGAATGTAAAATATACACTAAATTAAGCTAAAATAATCATATATAATAATAAAATATAAAATAATTAAAAAAATTAAGTATTAAACAACATAAATAAAAATTTAATTTTATTTTAAAACCATAATAAAATAACAAATTATATGATAATAAATTAGAGTGGAAGTTTATACACGCTCAGGTTTAAAACAGATTTGAGTTAAAGCAGTAAAACAAGACTTAATAGCGAGTCTAAAACATGAGTTATGTCAGTTATTAAAACAAGAAGTATACAGCAGATCTTTTATAAAAGCAGTAACTAACAAAAGCCTAAACTAAATCTCGCTCTCCTCCTCTTAAGGCTTGTTAATGGATACACATCTATTTGATTTATCTGATATTATTTTATAACATGCATTTCAGAGCATAGTAAATGTTTAATAAAATATTTTATGACCTTAAAGGCATTTCATTAGTTCTAAAAACATGATAGGTGTTAAACACGTGTAAACAGTATGAGTTTAAAGCACGCTAAAGAGAGAGTTTATAAGCAGTAAGCATGAATGAGATTTAAACAGTTAAATGCAGTAAACACTCAAAAAGCATACTAATCCCTTAGGTAACCACCTATTGATGTTTATCTGACTTACATGCTTTAGTATGTATGTTTAAATAAATATAGTTGAGTTTAAAGCAGTAAAGTATAGAGTATTAGAGCAGTCCCATGAGTCTCAAGCAGCTTCACTAAAGCAGCTAAACAAAGCCACGAAATTTTGCAAGATATGAGAATTATTTGTTTAAAATCAAAAACCTTAATTAACTATAAAATCCCCACTCTCTCGCTTTTTTGGTTCTTTTTTGTAAAGATTGTAATTTGGATTTATAATTATAAGATATCCCCAATCCCTTTAATTTACGGTTTAAGAGTCGTTCAGCTAAGCTTCTCTCCTGTTTGATATTACATTGTAATGTTAATAAAATTTACTTAATGGAGAGTCTAATACATTGACTCAAAAAAGTATTGTCAATGTCCTTTCAATGTGTCCTAGCCCTAGATAACTATGAGTTTATAAGGCAGGAGTTGAAGCAGGATTATAAAGACGATAAAGCGATAACTAATCATCGCTTAGGTGCTAGGTAACACCTACTATTGTGATTTGACCTGATTTACTGGTTTAGGTATGTTAATGTAGTCACTGCTTACATAAATATCTTCGTATATTACACAGTTTGTGATAGTAAAAAGTATATATAATTTCTTGCTTATTACATACTCTCAGAGACTACTCTCTGGTTTTTATTTTTCTTACTTACATATCAATTATATTTAAAATTTATAAAATTAGAAAGTGGAAAACTAAAAATTGAAAGAAAAGACAAATATATGTGCAGTTGTAATTAGTTTTAGGTTTCCCGCCAAATATATGTTTTTAATTAAAATGTTTAAGTATGAAAGATAAAATAAATGAAATGACTCATAGTTAATATCATATATTATGCCGTAATACTAGATATAGTTACATAATATATTTATTATTTAATTATCTATTTATTATTTAATTATATAATATATAAATAATATAATATTATATAATAATAATATAAATTTATATTGATCATACAGTTTACTATATATACTATTATACTAAAAAATAATAACTATTTGTACATAAAAATACACTCTAGCGCTGGGAGAGAGACTAGTGTAATTATATTCTCTTAATATCCTTTGTACCGTTAATTCTCTTTGAGCTAACTATTTACAATAAAGCGGTATTAATTCATTCGGGACGGAAATATTGGCGCTGCTAGTCTGCACGCGACAGCCGAGGGCAATTTTGAGGCGTATACTGTCTGAGAAATGATGTGCCGTGCGTAGCTACGGAGGGCGACGCAGCTCTTTCGGGAGGTCTCGCCTGTTGCCGTCTTGGCGGTAACGCCGTCCGCCAACGTGTGTCGGAGCTGGCGGGCGCGGGTTTGGCGTGGGAGTATCTTTTTTCGCAGCGAGCGGTTTAAGGGATGATGTGCATTCCTTGTGCGGTCAGCTTATACATCTGAAGGTAGACAAAAGCTGATTCCTCAGAGTGAATCATTCAATATAGGTGTATCAAAGCTATGACTTCATCAAGAGAAGTCCATCAAAAATGATTAGATGGCAACAAAAGTCTGATTATCAATGCTGAGCTTAATCTGAAGGCATCAAGTGAGCATCAAATTGATTGGATCAACCCCCCCCCCCCCCCCCCCCCCTACAGTTGTAGGCACAAGTTGTAGGCATCAAAATATCGTGTTGAGTGATTAGTAAGTGTATCTGAGTGTGAGTGTAAGTGTATATGGCTAGTGTAAGTGTTATGGCGAGTGTAAGTGTTTATTAAGTTGTACTGTTGCGTGTGAGTGTGAGTGTATATAGGCTGTGTTAAGTGTGATCACTCATGAGCGAGTGTAATGTTTTATAAGTGTGTATAAAATACTGAATCATAGTAGGAAGCATTGCTATGCAGATAGTAACTTATACACCAATCGATTCCTCATACCTTATTTACTGTGGGTAGAACACCCATAATATAGGGCTATTCTAGGTCAGGGGAGCTTAGAAAAGGCGTATAGAAAAATAATTTTGGGCGGTTGTAATGTAGGCACTTCATTGGCACTTGTGTGGCAACTTCACTTGGCACTATGTGGGGCACTCACTTGGTACTCATTGCACTCACTTGGCACTCATTGATCCACACGCATTGGCACTCACTTGGCACTCACTGGCACTCACCAGCACTCATAGATGATATAATCATAGGTGAATGCTACCGTGTAGAACATCAGAAAGATACTTCTTACGTGATTCGGAACACAAAGTTGGACCATCCAATAATCTTGAGTCATCAAGGATCATCATATAGATGCCAACAAAGATGCGTCATCAAAGTTGAGCCATAAAAGTAGCCATCTCAAAGTGTGTCAGGGATGTCGTAAAAGGCAAGGTATGAGTGAGTATCACGGTGGTGTGTATACGCTAGGTGTAGTTAGGGGAGCTAGTGTAGGTGTAGGGAAGGCTGGTGAGGTTAGTGGAGTGTAGGTGTAGGCTATGTGAAGGGCTCGTGTTTTTGAGGTTAGTGTCGTTTGTGTGTTAGCTACCGTCGTACAGGTTCGGGTGTGGATCTAGTAGTAGTGATAGGCTAGAGTTTAAGGATGGGTGTGAGGGCTGGGTAGGTGTAGGCTAGGTGTAAGGCTAGGTGTAGGGTCTGTGAGGCTATTTCTGATAGTAGGTGCTGGAGTGTGTGAGTTCTGTTTATGGTGTGAGTGATATGTGAAGTGGTGAAGGAAAAGCTGGATTTAGATTCTATATGCTGATATACTAGGTTTGCATCGAGCTTTGGTGTGCGTTGTTGTGTGTGTGGTTGTAGTGTGATTTGTGTGTGTGTGTGTGGTGTGGTGTTGTGTGTGTATGTGTTTGTGTGGTGCGCACGCGGCCCGCATGAGGGGTGTGTAGATGTTACCGAAATTTACAAAAAAATGGGCATAAGCCTGAAAGGATGGTGGCCAATTACACACATCTAAGTGCTCTGGGCAAAATTGCCCTAGCTTGCTTACTCTTATAGACACCCAAAAATGGCGGGTTGTTCGAATAATAGGGCTGGGACCTGCTCACAACGGTTGATTTGACGATAACCGTTTGCGCACCTTCTTCGAGTAGGGTTGCAAAAAAGTTAGGGGTTGCGCGAGATGAAAAGTATTTAGGTCTATTCCTGTGCAAAAAATCTCGCGAGGCTTCTCAAGAAAATCTTGGGTCTCAAACTCTAGGGGATTCTCAAAAATTTGGGTTCTCAGAAAAAAATTGGGGGTTCTCAAAAAATTTGGGTGTTTTCAAAAGAATTGGGTTCTCAAACATCGGTCGGTATGTTCTCAAATAAAAAAGTCACCGGTCTCAGAAGCGGAGACATCACTATATTCATTATTTGACACGCAACATTTCGTAAGAGCGCGAGATGGTTTTACTTATTTTTTAAGAGTGCTTTTAATCGGAAACTTATATGTGGTTTTCTATCCAAGAATAGGGTCTTCCACAATCATCTCATGAGAGTCCTTAGAGAAGGCCCAGGAAGTAGCACTTCATGTTTCTATTTGGTGTATTCTTTTATGCTTATAATTAATCGAGGTTCTTCTCGGCTCTATACAATTTGTAGTTCGCTCTGCAAATAAGATACTCTCTTTATGGTACATCATAAAGATTTTTCTTTTTTATTTGTAGACGGAGGACCAATACTTGACTTTACATAGTATCCTCCTTTTTCTCCTATGTGTAACCTAAACTATTATGGTTATATTTCTGTGAAAATAAGGAGAGATTGCTATACCGTCTTGTGATGAGGACGAGGAGGTGGCGGAAGGGTGGGGAGAGAAGCTATTTCGCTAGGAATTATTGGACGTATCAGAAGGAGATGATGAGAGAATGGAGGAGAATTACCCCTGTAGATGGTAAGGAACCAGATCAATGAGGAATTTAGAACTTTATTGGATGAGAAGTGAAAGGAGATAGAAAAATAATTTCTTTATAAAAGAAAATAATATAACCTTGTCTCGCTTCAGAAATGATATTTAAGAGTGCAGGATTGCGGGATGTACATTAATGTATTTATATAAATATTCTCAAAGACACAATGTTTAATGAGAGTGGATGTATAAACTAATAGTCGATTTTTACTAGGACTGTAATAAAACAAACGTATGAAGGAAGGAAAAAATACCAACAGAATGGAGAAAAGCAGTAGTACATTCTTTCCGGTACATAAGAAGGGAGATAGAAGATATGTTGAACTTATGAGGGAATTAGTATCTGTTGGTGATGTGTGGGAATGGTTAGTGAAGAATCTCATTTATAAGACGGACTTGAGATATAGATTTAATTGAGACTGGAGGATCGGCGGACAGATATGAGAAAATGGGCCATCACGGTTTCCTTCATCATGTTATTAAAGAAAAAGATCAGAAAAAAAATTTACTGATGTGCATTATTTATTTTTTTATCTAATTTGATATGTTAACTCAGGAAATCTAGGTGCTAGGAAGGCATATGCTGCATTTCGATAAACTTGGAAAGGCATCAGGTACAGAATAATATGGTGAAAAACTATGGAGAGTGTATGGAATATCGGGATTAGTTAGATAATACTCCATGAGAACATACGTGACCTTGGTATTACAGAAATTCTGATATATTAATAATATATCGTTATGTAATAATTAGTCAATAAACATGGTGTTCAGAGATTAATAAGTAGAATAGAAATATGGTTTGTGTAATAAAAATATGTTACCTAATGAAAATAATATCTTAATAACATGAGTATGATTTGAGAATAATAGGCGCAGAGATAGTAGAGTTTAGAGTAGTGACTTTTACATGAAAACGTAGGACGCTTTACAGTAGAGAGTGTGTGACGATGTCCGATAATCTCTCTTTGACATTCTAACCTCCCTGAGATCAGACCTTGTCTGGAACGTCAAAGTGCTAATCGGATAATAGAGGTGAGATATGTATGGTGCACATTCGTATGAGTTCTAAGTGGCGTGTGTGTGAGCAGACTAGTTGGTTAACTCTATGGGCTTAAGACCTGCCAAGAAGCTGATTGAATAGGGCTACGAATACTGCGGTCGTACGACTTCTTTTCTATTTTCTTTGGTATTTATACAAAGAGATAGGAGGGCGTGGGGCATTTTCTGTCACCCCCCGAAGTTTCTATCGGCGAATAAAAAAAGAATGAAGGCTACTCTCTCGATCATATGATTATAAACCAGGACGACGTTTATCAGTTTAATTTTAGACGCCCAATATAGAATGAAAAGACGCATCGAATAGACATAGACTCATTTGTCTATTGTAATTACGACAATCTAACGTGTATAAAAATATTTCGCTTTCTCATCATTAACTGCTTATAGAGTTTTAGGTCTAAAGAGATTATAATTGAATAGTAGTTATTTCTTTTCTATGGTTTCGTTGAATGTCCACTTGTCTCTGCTGATATGCTAGATGATGTATATACAGCTTAGTTTCTTGTCTATTCTGAGCAGTTACCTCCTCTAGATCTGCAGTCATGATCACATGAGTTTATGCATCGGATCTCTAAGTAAGCATAATATATGTAAATCACGAAAAGGTACTGTAATTCTCGTTGTTGTATTTATTCAGTGCAAACTGCATCAAAGTTAACAATTTGCTCATAGTAGATATATTCTTTTCTATGTGAAAAGAAATCATTTACGTGCAAGTTGAATGTCATAATTTTCTGCTCCTCGGACCCTTATAATGAACTTATCCTTTAAGATGATGTGGTTAGGCTGCGATGAGGGAATTTTTGAATTATAATTATATTCTCAGGATATTTGCAATATAATCTAAAGTGGTGATAAATCTGTTGGTTATGTGATTGTCACACAGGAGTATGATTCAGACATCGGTGTTCGTGTAGAATATATATGCATCTATAGGAATGACGTCTTCAGTATGACAAAATAACTTAAAGATCGGAACTCTCTTCGTTGATAGTAGAATTTCACTCTCGCTCTTTCTCCAAGAATCAGTTATTTAGACTCATTGGTGGTATACTATGAATATTGTATAGCTCATTTGTCACAGCAGTAGTGTACATGGCAAAACGTCCATGCATTAAAATATGAGATTAGAGGTGCAAAGAGCGTTTCAATTAATTATTTGATAACTCACATATTGGCGATTTAAGTTTGAGAATTTGTCACATCATAAAGGACAATGATCATAAAGGATTAAGGATATTTTTCACACACTCACTCACCTCATGGTCGATAGTTAATAATTGAGAATATGAGAATATAACGATATGTCTCACAGAGAGCATACGAACTTTGTCGTGAGGGTTTGATCGGCTCCTTGTAGGGATGAGTGTGGTGGATAGTAATATAACCAACTTGAGTGCAATAAACTGATTGGATGTTTGTTTTTGATAGAATAATAGAGAGAGGTTTGTAATGTTCATGTGTGTCTTATGAAGTATTTATTCAGTGTTCTAATGTGCTTGACGTATATAACGTATAGGCTATGTAACAAGGAAATGGTGTATTAGTGAGAGAATAACATATATATCATAGTTTATTAGATGTTTCTCTCTATAATAGTGATTTATGACACTCAAGAGGATATTATAGTATATATCTATTAGTTTATGTGATTCATAATTTACTCATAAGTAGAAGGAAGAAAAAAGCCTGGAGAATGATGAGGAGTATTCATTTTTACCCATCTTCTTCCTCATGTATATCCTCATCTGAATATCTTGACCGAGTGTGTTAACACGATAGTGGAGTGGTGCGATTGTGATTCTCGCGATATGAGAAAAGTCGTATTACACAGAATGATAAATGGGTTGCGGAGACGCCCGGGCTATATGGCTGTTCTTACGCCTTCTGTGTTGACATATTTCCGTGTTCCTCATTTTATACACTTATGAATCGTGGACTGCTCATATAAGAGAGTTGTCCAATATGCCTCCATGTTTGTAAATGATTGTTTTTTTGATATGTATGTTTACTCTATGTATGTATATCTATCTGAGTAGATCTAGTGTCATGTGATTATACATGCTAGTGATTGTTTTTCAATATCTTATAACATCATAGGCAATATATAGCTTTACTTCGTGAGAATGCATCGTTCTGATGTAGACTGACGGTGTTGCAGTTATCAATCTCAAGCTTACTATAAAGGGTTGCTACTCGCCTACTTTCTGTGGATTGCATTCTTCAAGACGATCGAGTCCAATAAGTAATTCAGATAAGTATTTAAACAGAAATCTCGAGGGATGGATTAGTCAAGAATGGTGAGGATAGTACTATCTAGTGTGCCATTCCTTGGGAAGATGTATCTCATTAGATATCTCGCATTGGTCAGGCAAGTAATAGGCATCCGATCTGGGCTCTGAGTGTCATCGAGAATACTTTCTCAAACGTAATAAAAACATACGTGCTAATATAATTTGGACTACTTCGATATTCACGAAATATGTGGTTATTCGATTCGACAAAAACAGCTCATACTTAGATTAAGTGTAGTTAAGGTACTCATGTGCGTCCGCAAGATTATTTTAGCGTACGTGATATGCTTATTTAGTTGCTACACTATCTCTACTACACGCACGAAGAGATTCATGAGACAAAATAATCTCTCATATGAAGTTTAATCGTGTGAAGTGGCTGTGAGAACTCAATAGAAGATATATTGATAGCATAATTACTATCATATATTCTAATTCTAAATAATATTTTTTCAATAAGGGCCATGTTAGTTAGGCACAGGTTGTTAACTCTATCTTATCTAACTCTCTTAATTTACTCACCTGCCTGCATCAAATATAAATGATAAACTCCCTCTATACACTCATGAAGGAAGCTTTTATGGCGTGTGTGATATTTCACAGTTCTTGATCACTATAATCTCTCTCAATATAATTAATTATTATCATATATACTCAAGTACACTCATTCATGACTAAGAGTACGCAGTGTGATTCGTTCCAACTGAGGAAGAATGGTTCTGTGAAATTGATAAGGCTATTATACACAGTAACTAAATCCCCTGCCACTAACACGCCCCACTCATAAGCCGGTGTCCGCAGTCGTGGTGTTATACTGAAATCAAACATGATAATAAGTACCTAATGACAGTGATCATGTCTTATTATGCCAGTTGGATGTGATAATTGGCGATTGTGACAGTGTGGAATCTTGAAGGAGAATATAGAATTTTATCATAATTAAAGGTTTGTCAATGAAAAACTTGAAACCAGTCATATAGTTAGCACAGGAACTCATTTCAATCCATATGATCAATGATGATAACCATAGTTCGAATTAGGGTATCTACAAATAACAACGTAATAATATATATAGCGTGTGTATAGTATAGCTTGGGAGCCGTCTTAATTGTGAGGTGTTACTTGAAATTTCATTAGTTATATGTGATCGCATCTGCATGGAGACCGTTAATTTCATGTAAAAATTTGTGAAGTGAGGGAGTGAGAATGTAAACAAATTATATCGATTATAATTGACTAATATTATCACTGATTTGATTATTAAATATATACTTATAATACTGCACGGAAAAATATTGGCTAAATAGATAACTGTATTATGAATAAAGACAAAATGTAGTGGTCAACAATACTGTGAAATTATACTTATACTGTATCGATAACTGAATATCACAGCTTCCTCGAGATTCTCGTTTCTATTACTTAAATAGTAGGGATTGTGATAAAAATGCTCTTAAATTAGCTACAGAATAAAGTACATAATAGTACATTTTATTTTATTCATAAATTCGATTTTTATGTAATATTTGTATATTAATAGCTTAGAAGTACAATATCAAGTTCTCGATAGTTAGTGTAGAATTAATTAGCTATGATTTAATAGTGTATGTATAACTCAAAAAATAGTTGTAGTATATTCAACAGCATTTTATGTGGGTCAATCTCCTTTGTCTAAACTCAGGTGACGTTTGGAAGAGTTATATTCTGTTTTATGTCATAGTTTAAATAAAGTAAGCAGAATCTAAATTATTTCTATGATTGATATATTATAACTATATATATATATATATAATGTATGTAATATATATATATATTAACTTATATATATATATTAATATATATTATTATATATATACTATATATTAATATATATATATATATATATTATTATATATAATAATATTAATATTAATAATAATATATATATTCATATATATTATATTATATATATATATTATATATAATATTAATGATATATATTATATTTAGTATATATATATATTATTAATATATATATTATATTAATTATATATTATTAATATTAATATTATTATATAATTATATATATATATATTTAATATTATATTATTATATATAATAATATAGATTTATATTTCATTGTTTTAAATATTTCCTATGTAAAATATATTTTAAAGTTTGCTACAAATAAATCTGTTAGAAATATTATATATATATATAATATATTATAAACTATATATATATATATATTATATATATATATATATATATATATTAATAATATGATATTATATATATATATATATATATATATAAAAAATTATATGATAAGTTTTATTTTCTGAGAAATTAATAAAAAGCATTAAAAAAATAATAAAAAAATTTATGATTTATTTTTGTGATAAATAAAATCAGTCCAAAATTTTTTGGAATTTTCATTTTGATATTTATTTTTATACGGTGTCAATTTTACAAATGCTATTTCTATGATACATTGACTACATAGTGATCATTTAATACACTCATATCTGATAGACCTTTATCTCCGTAACTCAATAATGACATAAATGAGTATATTAAATATATGCTTACATAATATATTATTTTTACTACAATCAGCAATGTGATTATCCATATACTTGTTACTTAGTAAAAAATAAATAAAAAATATTTGACTTATTATTATACTTTTACT
>JABUQX010093798.1:27500-33894 GCA_015478945.1 Trachelipus rathkii | reverse complement strand
TATTATATATATCCACTAATTACATAATCCTGTTATAAATATAATATTTATGAATTTATTATACTTAGCACTATTATTATAAGAATATATATTAATAATAATATTTTATATAATTATTATTATTTCTTTTTGATACCCATTATATCACTTATATCACTACCTGGTCTAAGGTACGTTGACACTATATATAGTCTAGGTAATGCTATCATAGTTCACATTACAAATATCTTATATTATCTATATACTAAATATTATTTTTACATTAACAATCTTTCAAAATAGGGTATCGCTATGTTACAGTTCATACCTCATGACAGTATATCACTCTATACTTACTATATCCTTATGCTATATATCTGTAGCTTCCATTTGCTATATTACTATACTATCATAGTCATGATTATATAATTTTATATAGAGCAAATAAAAAAATATAAAAACAAAATATAATATCACATATCACTATTATAATTTACCGTAATCCTTACCTAATTAAATAATTTATCTCTATTAATATACACATACCTTACTTAACTATATATTTATACTAGGTCTTATATTAGAATATATATTATTTATTATATATTTACCTATAAGTACTTGGTATCATACTACTATTCATATATCTGGTCTTACTATATTTTAATCAGAATATCCTTATAATAATCATATTCATATATTTATATTATTCATTTATTTAATTTATTATTATATATACTCTATTATATTATCTACCTTAAATTTTATCTCAATATTTACTATATTATATTTATCAATATATTTAATTAATAATATATAATATATTATTTCTCAACATGTATACTACAATAACTCCAATATAATATCTATTTAATATAATAAACTATTGGTAATTTATTCACTATATGTCAAATTACGCTTTACTCACATTAAAATTATAATATCAAGGTTATCCTATATTAATATGATCATAATACTACCCATAGTTATCTCATCACTATTAACTATTGATAATATAAATTATATAATATAATATATATCCTCATATTTAATAAATCAGTTCTATAATATTATCATGAGTCTAATATCCTATTATATATATTATACGTATGTAATAATTTATTATATAAGATCTTCTCATTTATATAAATATATATAAATGAATTTAATAATACTTAAATTTAGTGTCTTTAATAATAATATAATTAAATATTATTTATATAATATTATAGTATATGAATATCTTAATATATTAAAAATAGTCTAATCACTATTAATATATACTATATAATTAATATTACTATTATATATTATATAATATATTATATATATTCATCAAGATATTTTCTCTCAGTCATAAAAGCACCGCTTGTAGAAGACGTTTAAATTCTTATACAGTGACCTGAAGCAAACTAGTTTTGTGATGGTTGGGTCTCTCTTATGCGAAGTCACTCTGCCATTATCCTATATCGTATCGAGTTTTTGAGCATCTTTTGATATTATAATATTAACACACACATAATGCCACACACTAAGTGTTTCTTATTCAGAGATAAGGAAAGAATTCTGTGCCTCTCATCGTTAGAAATATTATCAAAAACAATATATTTAAATTACCATTTAAAAGACTAATGAATTATAAAAGCTTAGTATATGTTTTACTGTGTTTTGTTTTTCATCTCACATACATCGATCTTTTTTTTCTTTTTTGATATATTTGTTATTCACCTTTGTTTTCTGTTTTTTCTTTTAATTAACTCTCAAATTATTTTTTTTAATTAAATCATCTGGTAGCGTTGGACAGGATGCAGAGACTTTTATGTGAACAAGTATCAGTAGTATAGGAAAACTTCTATCGTTCATTTGAATCCTCAACACACCTATATGGGGTTTCCGGATAGGATAAATACAGAGCTATTTTTCAAATTTATTCACTGTTTCACGCTACTTGAGTTCAATAATCTAAAGAAGCAACTCATTCACAGACTATGAATAATGGGTTTCTGAAAATATCTCCAATAAATTTCTATACTCTTTAATGTTACTTCTATATATATAATTATAGTCTAAAACTTGAAGTGTATTTTATCATATATTATACTACCTATATCTAATATTTACTGATGTATGAAGCTTACCCAATATTATCATACTATATATATATTATATAATTTATTACCTTTCAAATTCGTACATTATATAGGATCTTGTCTTTATTCTTACTAACTTGATCATTTATATATATATATATATAATATATATATTAAACTATATATTAAATTAACTTAAATCAGGTATATAGTATTAATGAGCGAGTATGTCACAACTTCAGAAAAAAAGAATAAAATAACTAAATTTGATTCCATAATATTCTTTGGTTTTTAAAGTTAAAAATCCTCAATTGCGAAATTTCAGTTTAATTATAGTTATGAATTATAAAATTATCAATATAATTATCAATTAATGATAAATTATAATTATTTCAAATTAACTGCCTTATGTTTTCGGAGGTTCATCAAGCAAACATTTTAATAAAATTAACTTTCTCAATTTCTTATAAATTTTAATTTTTAAAGTGAAATTATCAGAACTTTATTAAATTTAAAATCACAAATTTAAATTGAAAATTTGGTCTGTCCCAAAATGACAGGAAAACTGAGTTTTTGAAATTAGAAAAATTATGTATTCTTTAAAAATTAGAAATTAAGAGATATAATTTATTAATATTTTAATTATAATTACTAAAATTTATTCATTCTTTTTTTCCCTTTATTTTATTTATCAATATACAAGTATCATTAATATATCGGAGCCGGAGCCGAGAGGCGCTGGACGCCGCGGGAGGACCGAAGAAATATCATAGGTTTTGGGTAGAACTTGAGTGTAGAGTGCCAATGTCGGAGCCTGGAACAATAAATTTTTTTGGGAGGGATGAGTTCGGAGCAGAGGTTTTGTTTTTTTTTTGTTACTAATAAAATAAAGGGCATTAGGATCCGGAGCTGGAGCCGGAGTCGGAGCAGGCATGCAATTAAAGTGTTACGCACTGGACATTTATTTTAACTAAATTTACTTTTTCTCTAATTTAGATTATTCTCAAAAGAGATTCTTTTTCAATTTAACAGTATTTAATCCTATCTAGAGTACATAGTTCTCTATAAATTTGTTTATTTTCATTTATTTCACTATTTATTATTTATTATATATTATATTTTTTAATTTTCTATATATATTTTTTTTATTTATCCTAAATATTTTCCTATCTATTTATTTATCTCATAATGATATTTTATTAATGTTTCTATAAATTTCTTTACGTATTTTTCTATATATTTGTTTATTTACTTTTCATATTTATTTCCCTTGATTTCTCTGTAATTTTTTTAACTTTTCCTATATATTTCATTCAAATATTGGATCTATTTATTTATTAATCTAATATCTTTTATCTAACTTTTAATATAATATACATATAATATATATATATATTAATACTAGTTATTCTATATATATATATATTATTATATTAATATATATATAATATATATATATATGAATAAATATATATATATATATAAATATGGAGTACATATAATAATATAAATAAATGATAATATTACTATAATATATATATAACTATAATAAAATTTATTATATATATAACCTTATATATTTATATATAATCATCATCTATAATATATAATATTTATTATAAAATATAATAAATATAAAATAGTTTTTTAAAACCGCGCTAAAAAATAATAAATAATAAATTAAAAAAATAAATAATAATTATATCCTAGTATAAATAATATATAACGATTATAGAAATATACTATATATATATATATTATATTAAATTATCATATATGTTATTTATATATATATATAATAATATATCTAATATATATCTATTATAATATATATAACCTATCTACTATATATATATATATATTACTAACTATATTAAATATTATATAAAAATATTATATATATATAGTTTTATAATAACATAATATTTATAATATATATATATAATATATATATATTTATATAATATTTAATATATAATATAATATATATATATATATATATATATATATATGTATATAATATATATAATATATATATATATATTTATATTATATATTATACTATTATAATATACTTATATATATATTAATATATATATATATATATATATTTACATGATATATATTATAATATAATATAATATTTATATAATATATATAATAATATTAATTTATATTATATATAATTATATAATAATAATTATATATATTATATATATATATATATATTATATATATATTTATTATAATATTAATATATTAAATAATTATATATTAATATATATATATATATATATTTATATATTTATTATATATATATATATAATATGTAATATTATAAAATTATAATTAATATATATATATTATATATAAATATATTATTATAAATTATTAATATAACGATTATAATTATAATTATCATATATATAATATATAATAATAATATATATTTAATATTATATATTATATATAATAATATAATTAATTATATTATTCTAGAGATTAAATTATGATATATCAAGTAAAATATTTATTTATCTATTTAAATAAAGCTGTCTTTCGATTTATTTTTATTATTTATTCAATTATTTATTAACTTACTATTAATTATTTAATAATTATTTAAAATATTCTTTATCGATATAGGGTTGATTTATAAATGAGAAAAACTTATATTGGTGGCATGCCTCTCAAGTGGTGAGACGGAGCCCGGTTTCGAAATTTGAAAATCTGGATAGTTAAAAACTTTTATTCAGGAAAGTCTAACTCGATTTTGCCTTTTGACTAGACCGGAAACCTCGAAAATCAGCAGATAACTAGAGCAGAAAACCGTTGGTTATATATTTTAGGGTTATTTAACTTCATGCTATCATAACATGCTCTTGTTAATAAATTGCAATTATACGACTCAGGAAAAATAAATTAATTGTAAAAATCAAGATAATCGCAATAATTTCATTTATGTAAGAGGTGCCAATTTTTTTTTTTTTTTTTTTATTTTTTTTGTCAGCATTTTCAAATGAAATAGAGGAATACCAGCGGCGTTGGTGATCATTTTAATCGCCACGAAAAATAATTTCAGAGTATTAAGAAAATTATAGACTGTATTCCAATTTGGTTATTTAATAATCGAAGCTGTTAGATTATAATTCGAAAAGATATATTTTCCAGCCCGCTGTTCAGTGAGAAAAATTGAATTCATATTTTATGCACGTTATTTAATTTTTTTAATAGCGGCAAAACTAAGACGTTATACGACGAAAAACCAATATGAATTTTGATTCAAAGTTCCGCAACAAAAATACATAATAAGAAACAAAAATATAAAATTTTGTTCACAAATTTAATCTCTCTTTTAAATTAATTTATGGAATGAAATAAAAATATCATGAAATGTAGAATACAGAGTGACACCAATCAGGAAATGTGGAATTCATGTACAATCGGCCATGATCGAAAACCTTATTGATATTTCGGTAAAAATTTCGGTGAAGCAGGAAGAGGAAACTATGGGGTTTGGAAAATCTTTTTACGGAACCAGAACCCTGGAAAATGGAGACACTATAAAAATCGTCCCATGAAAAATCATGATGAGGGAAAGTTAATGTACAAATTTGCTCAAGGAGAAGAATGCGCACCTTGAAGTGTCAAGTGAGCTTGTTACGTGTCGAAATCTACCTACCTGAGCCAACTCACTTTTACCATGCTTTAAAATTAGGTGTTACGGCCGTACGTCACCCCTGATGAGGCGCTGAAAACACCATTGCAAGTATCTCGGGTGGTGCGAAAAAGGCGGTGATGGGTGCTTACAACCTCCTAGGTGAGGTGCGGAAATTTTATTTATTTTTTTGCTTATCCGCCTATATATATAATAATTAATATTATAAATTGACTAATACTATTTTTTAATTAATGCCACATAGTAAGATATTAGGAATTAATATTAATTAGAGAGTAGAATGGTGAGTCCTATACTCACATTTAATAAAACAATATAACTGATAGAGTAGCAACTTGTATGCATTTGAGTTAAGAATGCTACTCGCATGGCACACTTTTAGATACAAAGGGGAAGGGTAACAGAGGTGTGGGTCAGTATGGGATACGAGGTCATCACAAGTCTGGGACAGAAAGAGTCAGTCAAGGTACGAGGAGTGCAAATCAGCCGGTACAAAAGATACAATCAGGACAAAAAGGTCCAATCCTAGGAACTAGAGGAGCCGATTTTAATAATCAGGGAGGTGGGTTAAATACAGGGCAGAGGCCACAATCAAGGATAGTAGGGTCAACCTCAGGTACAGAGGATTAATCAGGAACAAGAAAGG
>JABUQX010093798.1:7500-22500 GCA_015478945.1 Trachelipus rathkii | reverse complement strand
GGGCAGGATAAATAGTAAGAATACTTCACAATGAAGAACCTAATTCTTAATCAAATGACCTCACTAGAGGCTCCATTCGATTAAAATTATATATATATATATATATTAAATGTACATGAAAAAATTGTTTTTAATAAAAAATATATAACATATATATATATATTTTATATATAAATGTACATGAAAAAATTGTTTTTAATAAAAAATATGTTCCGGAACGTTTCGCGAGACTGGCCAGTCGTATTATAAACAAAGAAAAAAAAAAATATTTTTTTGTTATTATTATTATTATTATTATTATTATTATTATTATTATTATTATTATCGTAAATTGCCCTACAGTGTATGCTACGCTAATTTTAAGGTAAAAATTTACATAATAAATAATATTGATAGGTCTAGTAATTTGTAATTTTAAGGGAAAATTTGATGGTGGGGTGATATTAGTAAACAAAGCTTCATATTGGAAAAATAGTGGATGGTGATAATCTAATTAAAGAAATTTTTGATAAAATCTACACTCAAATTCCTCTCTCTTTATAAATTCTTAACTATAATCCTCTTTCTATCCCTTCTACATTATATATATATATATATATATATATATATATATATATATATATATATATATATATATATATATATATATATATGATTGTGTGTGTGTGCGAGAAGCATATATAAACATTATACTATTCAAGGAAGGAAGAGAAGTTACAGAAAAGAAAGAGAAAGAATTTGCACTCTGAAGTGCTCCATCGAAGCATTTGAAGCAAGGCACAAACACACACGCGTCTTTGTGATCCAAACACAATCACCGCTCACAATCCTTAACTTCCCTCTCTACTCCGCTAGACTTATATACAAAATGGCGTCTCTTGAAGCCACAAAACAAATTTGATAAAACTTTTTTTTTTGATGATGCAAATTCCTATTGGAATTTTAATTTTAAGAGATATCGAGTTGTACTCACATGGCATTTACAATAAAAATTGTTAAATGGAAACCATTACTTTGTAAACATATTAACAAAAAAAAAAAATATATTATATATATATATTATATATATTATATTATATATATATATAATCGGCGGAAATAAACTCCACCAAACCTATATATATTATATATATTTTTAGAATCAGCAGGACCAGGCGAAGGTCCACTCCAAGGTCCTAGGACCCCCAGACTATTTTTGGAGATATATATATATATACAGGCAAGCTGAATTTTCAGATAGTTTTTTTTTGAATGAATTCGATTCAACATTCATCCCTGATGATATATAGAGTAAATTCATCGAGGAGAAGTCAAAAGTAGTAGCAAATAACCACGGTCGATAAGGAAAAAACTTCGGCAATTTTTTCACAAACTTGCAAGAAACCCTACATTTTGTGCAAAATTTTTAATAAGTGATTTACCTTTTAGGTAATTGTTGCGTTATTAAATATTTATTATATATATATATATATATAATTATATATATATATATATATATATATATATTAGTAAGGAGTTACGGAGGTTAAAACCTAATAGTGCTAATATCGTGTATTACGGCCGCGTTGCATGTTTTAAGTGACCGCGTTAAAGATATTTCGTTCCACTTTCGTGTTTAATTTTAAGTAGTAAGGATGGCAGATGGACTAAATCTAGACCAAAGGGAGAATGGAAATGCAAATGAGGAGTTAGAGAGAGATAATGAAAATCTCGAGGTGAATGAAGGAGATAGCGCCCAAGGACAAGGACATGAAGGTCCAGGGGGGGGTAGCGATGTGCAAGGGACCCCTCCAGCACCAGATCCAGATCCGAATATTGGCCAAAATCCTGATCACACTCTTCTGAGGCAAAACCCCCACGGTATTGGAGAAGTAGTACCTCCAAGGAGAGAGGACCATCCCCCCTATTACTTGAAAACCGCCATAGTGGACAGCACACTGGATTCACAATTGATGCCCAGCACCGCACAGGGCGCCGTACCGAAAAAGAGCCGAATAAACTGGGGTGCCACAGACCCTCAGACACCGAAACCCCATGGGAATAAATGGGAAGGTAAAGAAATAACCGTAGGTGCTCTACAAGGGCTAGAAGACCCATTATTGAATCCCGATCAGGTCAGGAGACCAGCTCTCCCACCTGCAGGGTACAACCAGGCTGCACAGCCACCGCACCGACCCCTAGGCGGGACAACAGGGTACAGCATGGCTGCACAGCCACCGCACCAACCCCTAGGAGGGACAACAGGGCACAGCATGGCTGCTCAGCCACAGATACAACCTCAAGGAGGGACACCGGGGAACAACACATATCATAGTGGCCACCCACAGGGTGCCCCCCCTCCATCTTTTCAGCATAGTGGTTTTCAGTACAGCGGTATTCCACCAGGGTATACCCCTATGCCTAACCAGTCGTATTCTTATCCCGGAATGTGGAATGGGTATCCCTATATGCCTCAAACACCAGGAGTCCCAGTCTACCAAGCAAATCTTTTTACACCTGCCCTGCCTGAGGTGCCAGAAGCCTTGAAACTCCATGGTAAAAGTTTAAAGACCAGACTCTGGACTGGCATCCAGTATGAGGAGTATGTTGTTTCATTAAAAGAAAAACTCAGTGCTTTAGGCGCACTAACAGAAGAACAAAAGATTACTTTTGCCAGATCATCCATTACATCGAATTTAGATAGTGAAGCTAGGCATTATTTGCTCCATGATCCCGTTTTCTCTCGGTTTAAAAACTTAGAAGATTTTTTGGCACAGTTGAAGTCCTACCTTCAACCGGAAGATAGAAGAAATGTTTTCGAGATCTGGGTGGACTTTGTAGAATATAAAAGAGGGAAAGAACAACTTTTTACAGATTTCATAGTAGGATTAAAGAGTAAGCTTAGAAAATATCAGAGTAGGATGTATGACCTCGATAAGGAGGCAATGTTTAATTCTAAACATATAAAGGTAATGATCATTGGTAAAATCATGCAGAACCTGTCAGAACGCAGGGATGGTGAGAGATTAAAAGACAAAATATTGCAAGCCATTGATATGGAAATAAGTTTAGCCGAACTGTTAGACAAATTATATCTAATTTCGAAAGGTGCTTTATTGAGAATGGATAACAAGAGACAACCGGAACTCCGCACCACAAAAGTGTTTATGGCCCGAGATGAAAGGGAAGATAGGCAGAAACCAGAGTACAACAACTCTTACAGAAAAAATAAAGAGCCTGTCCACAAACCAAGATATGGGGATAAGAGACGAGAAGAGATGAGAACAACTAATGTTTTCCGGAGGAAGACAGATGAGACAAGAACAGAGCAGACTCCACGAAAAAACAGAGGAATATTTAGAGGAGTGACTGAACAAGATTTGAGAGAAAATCATATTTGTTTTTCATGCGAGGGAATCGGTCACTCGTCGAGATTCTGTCGCTGGGAATTGCCGTACTGCCGGATATGTCAAGGTTATCACAGACGGGGCTCGCAACCCAAGTGCAGGGATGCCCCACCATGGAGACCCTCTCCCGGAGAGAACCAAATGTTCATTCCATACAACAGCAAAGTCGATATGGAAAACGGCAGAAAGGCCCCGAAACCCGAACGATTTGGTACAGATAGGCGAGGGCCCAGGACCTTCACGAAGAAGAAAGAAGGATACAAGCCCTCCGGTGAGAAAAAGAGCACTAGAGTTTATGTGGCCGAAGGCCAACGAAGAGACTCTGAGTGTAGTGAAGAAGAAGAAGAGGAAGATAAGTCTTTAGATAGAGAGCCCTTCCTCTCCCTCTCCGAAGAAAGTACAGACAGAGGAAATTTTCGGACGGGGGCGAAGGCTGGAAAACAGTAAGAAGAAAAAATAAGAAAGGATATGATAAGTGGGGATTAAATGAAGAAAAAGATAAAAAAGTTGCCCAAACATTTTTTCAGAAAAGTATTGAAAAGCCTTACAAACTGGGACACCATTTCTATACTAACGTACATCTTACTCCCTCAATAGGCAGTAAGGAGGCTAAAGCATGTGTTTTATTAGATTGTGGGAGCAGTATATCCCTCGTTACACCCAAGCGTTTAAAAGAGTTAGAGAAAGAAGGTAACTTCAAAGTACCGCTCCGAAAAACAGACCTGGTGGTACAAGGGGTCGATAACAACCCAACTAAATTAAAAGGAGAAGTGCAGCTGTACCTCCGAATGCACAAAGAATAGTACCTCACCGCCTTCCGAGTAAGCGAGGTGCAGGGAGAACCCAGTTGGTCCATGTTGTTGGGGAACAACATTTTATCTAATTTACCCATCACTTTGAATATGTTTTCTTCAAAAATGTCTGTCCACGAAGGTAAAGAGATAGACATACCGGTCTTCGCCAAATATGGTATATATTTAGTCCGAGAACACACAGATGAGAGCCTTAGAGAAATAAAGGACTCCCCTCTGCCCAGAGAAGATCCACCCAAGCCATTAGTGGCCAAGGGGGAGAAAATTAATAATAGGTATTCTAAATATTTTAGGGATTCTGATCGAACTTTAAAACATTTAAACCAAACTGAACAAGCAGTTGCGAACCAATCTTTTCCACAGGAAAGGCGGACAACCCTGTCAGTCGACCCAGCACATGTTGCGCACGGTCCCCTTCCATTACAAAGGAAGAAAAACCTGTCAGTCAATCCCCACCGCGTCATGAACGGTTATTTCCCACAGGAAGAAGAAGCAACTTTGTCAGTAATACCCCCAAGCAGGCCCTCCGCGCCTCAGGGAAATAAAAGAAGTTCTGCATCGTACGGTACCGCTCAAGCCCAACTGAATCGAGAAACAAGGAGAACGGAGCCAGAAAAGGAAGAGATCCTAGCCTCCCCTCCACCTCACAGTTCTGCGCATGGAGGAGCCAAGCCAAAACACAAGCACACTTCTACTCAAAAAGAAAGTTCGACTCAATCGGAGAATTTACAGGCTTCAACGAACCCTGACCCTAACCCAAATGAACATTTAATGATCGATGAAGATATTGTAATCGATTTGAAGGTGATTGAAGACACTATACTGCCAAGCAACTCATATGGATACATAAAGGTTAGACCTGAGATAAAGGATAAACCTGAGACTCAAGATGATTTTGACTTGGAGCGGAAGTGTATCATGACCCCAGCTCTTTCCAGAGGACCACTGTATATAGGTAACACAGTCAGTCCCGTTAGGAATAATCGAATTGTGCTCAGTTACATAAATTTGAGTGACCTACAATTCCATTTGAAAAAAGGGATAACTCTAGGAAATAGTTACCCACTAATCAGCCAATCAGCTGATAGAAGCCCAGACATAAGTGGACACAAGCGAGTAGTGTCAGCCAATGTAGCCACATGCTCCAAAGGTCTATCCAAGACAGAATTAAGGAAAGTGTACAGAGAAATCATCGAAGAAAAGATGTCAAAGGAAGACGCTGAGAACAGCATCCTTGAAAAGCCAGAGTACTTAGAAGACTTGCTTAATCTTTTGATGACTTACCATGATGTAATAGCACTTGATGATGATGCTGTCCCGGTCTGCCCGCTTCAGAAGTTTAAAATTGAACTACTCCCTGACGCTCCTAAAGTAATCTTCCGTAAACAGTACAGGTTACCCCATAAGTACTTACAGGACATCGATGATTACACAGATGCAGCGATGCAGCGTTGGAGAAGGGATATATCAAGGCTTGTTACAGTCCCCATTCTTCTCCATTACTGGTAGTGGCAAAAAAGAATAGTTCAAGGCCAAGGGTGTGCCTTGACTATCGCTACCTCAACTCCTACAGTGTCCCGGACGTCTACCCTCTTCCATCGATAGAAGAAATCTTTACGTCACTCGGGGGAAACACGATTTTTACATCGATAGATTTTCCCGACGCGTACCATGCATTAGAAATAGAGGAAGAAACCCAAAAGCTAATGGCGTTTAGGACTAGGAAAGGTTTATTCTGTCCTACCCGCTTGACCTTTGGTCATCGCAATGCCCCATCTTCCTATGCTAGGGCAATGACCATGGCCTTAAATCACCTTTTAGGACCAGTTGCACAGGTCTATCTTGACGACGTACTAGTGCTAGGAAAGAACGTCACCGAACACTTCGAAAATTTGAGAAAAGTTCTAACTGCTTTCCGAGAAAACAACTTGAGAATAAAACTGTCCAAGTGCAACTTCTTACAGTCCTCAGTTTTGTATCTAGGATTTAAGATAGGTAAAGATGGGATTAGCCCTGACCCTGTGAAAGTCGAAACAATGAAAAGTTTCATCCCTCCGACGAATGTCAAGGAGACACAGTCCATTCTTGGTTTCTTCTCTTATTTTCGCTTTTTAATAGACAATTTCGCAGTCGTTGCACAACCACTGTATGATTTAGTAAAAAAGAATGTCCCCTTTGTATGGACAGAAAAGCAACAAAAAGCATTTGACACTCTAAAAGATAAGTTGGTCGTACAACCACAGCTCACATTTCCGGATTATAGCAAAGAATTCTTCGTAAATACAGACGCGTGCGACTACGGAATTGGTGGAGTGTTGTACCAGCTTACCGACGAAGGGAAAGAGAAACCCCTTTCCTTCGTCTCCCGAGTACTCAGAGCAAGTGAGAAGAATTATGATACGATAGAAAAGGAATGCCTGGCCGTAGTGTTTTGTTTGACGAAGTTCAAAAACACGGTATTCGGCTATAAGGTCACCATTATCACTGATAATCAGCCCCTTTGTTTCATCTTCAGGAACAAACAACAGACTGGACGTCTAGCAAGATGGAATCTGTTCGTAAACAGTTTCTCTCCCACTATAGTTTATAAAAAAGGTAAAACAAATATCCCGCCGGATTATTTGAGTAGACACCCAGCACCTAACGTTTTTGTAATGCAAGCTGTGTTGGAAAACAGAGGTGATTTACCTCGAACAGACTTTCCATTGAATAGGGAAACCTTCATAAAAGAACAAGAAAAATGTCCAAGAATAGGAAAATTGGTGAAATGGGTTAAGGAAAACCCAAAGACCTATCCACACATTCTTATTAAAGGTGTTTTATACTACGCCACACAAAGCGATCCTTATGTCATCCAGGTCCCCGACAGTATGATCTACACGGTGATAGACCAATGCCATGCCTCGCTGGGCAGCGGACATGGAGGGCCTGTAAGGACAGAAAAGAGAGTGAAGGAGAAATACGCTTTTCCCCACTTAGCAAAATTAGTGAAAGAATATTGCAGCCATTGTGTGTCATGTGCTAGAGTAAAAGGTCACAAACCTCCAGTAGCAGAGATAAACAGATGGCCTTTGCCCTACACACCTTTTTCACGCGTTCACGTCGATAGTATTGGAAAACTCCCCACTTGTACCGAGTCCGGAGCCAAATATATACTAGTTTTCCGTGACGTTTTAACGCGTTACGTCGAACTAGTGCCTTGTAAAACTAGGACAAGTAAAGAATTTGCCCGAGCACTGCAAGAGAGAGTCATATGTAGGCACAGTGCTCCCCAACTTCTTGTGTCCGACAATGCCCAGGAGTTCACAAGCCAGGTGTTTAAGGACTTGTGCAAGGCCTGGAGGATAAAAAAGGTGGAAATCATGCCTTACAAAGCATCCCAAAACGGAGTTGTGGAAAGAATAAATGCTGATATCGAATCTTTCCTACGACACTATGTCAATGACAACCACAAAGATTGGGATAAATATCTGAGTTTCGCCCAAATCGCGATAAATTCCGCTTACAATCGATCTATCGGTTCATCCCCCCACTTCCTTTTGCACGGTTACGTAAAAAGGGTCCCTTACGAAATGGAAGATTATGCTTCTCCTTTTGTAAATAAACCAGAGAAAATGAGGTTCATTTCAGATGAGGTGGATGTGCTGACGGAAAGGATCGATAATATAAGAGATTTGGCGAGAGAAAGGTTGGAGAAAGAAACAACTAAAACATTGGAGCAACAACATAAGAAGGCAAAGCAGAGAGAATTCAAAGTCGGAGACTACGTTTTCATCCGAGCAATCAAGAAGCCTTATCATAGTTCAAAATTATGTGCCAAGTTTGAAGGGCCATATATTGTCCGATGTTTGAGAGGACCAAACAAATTGATGGTAATTTGCAGAAGTTCAGGTAAGACTTTTCCGGTCCATGTGGACAATGCTAAGGTAGTTGCCGCTGAGAAGTTTGCAGATACACGGTTCGACTTTACGAACGATGAAGTTTGGAATCCTCACGAAGTTAAAAGGATGTTAAACTCCAAGGAAGATGACGAAGAGAAGAAAGATGAAGATGCGCCCAAAAGCGAATCAGGAATCGGTTCAGAATCAGAGGATGAAGCCGAAGATTATTCTCCTCCACCCGAACCATCGTCTTCCCGTTATTATTTCCCAACTTCTCCACCACAGCCGACACAGAGTGAACACAACCCTCTTCCAGATCCCCCACAGCCGTCAACTCAGTTCGAATACATTTTGCCACCAGCTCCTCCACCACAGTCAACACAGACTAGAAACTATTGGGAAAGCTATCAAGCCCCCATCAAAGAACCTATTCCGGTGGAAACCAGAAGACCAAGCGATGAAGTAGTAGAACAAAAGAGACAGAACGACGGAATTGTAGAAAGAAGATATAGCGATGTAGTCGCAGGAAGAGCACGTGTTGACAAAGAATTCATCTGTTCCACTCCTAAAAATGACTTCCAAAGAACACCCTCTCACCCCTCAGGTCAAAGAAGAGAGTTCAGACCATCCTTATCCCCCATACAGCAAGAGATTTCAGTAGATACTACGGCTAGAGAAATTTCACAGGAGCCGCCCGCAAACGAAGGTGAAATATACGGAGCCTACGGCGGATCCCCTCCAAGAATTCCTTCCCCAGAGAAATCTCCCAATGTCCCTGAAAGAGATGGCCACTATCAAATTCCCACTGTTGTAGAATCACCACCCAAGGAAATCATCAGAGATGACAGAAAACAGGACCCATCCTACAAACCACACAATTTGTTTTCCGGTCCCAGAGATTCTACTCCAAGAATTACAAGAAGTCAAACAAGGATAAGAGAACAGGCTGTACAACAAGCAGAGGCAAGTGACAATACGAAGACTATAGCGAAGACTTCTGTCAAACCTCCGCCTGTTAAATTGGATTTGAATACAATAGTTAGAGGCGGTCAGACTTACTATCTGCCTCCCGGCTATTAATTCATCTCAATTTCTGTATATTTTTGTAAATTTAAGGAGAAATCCTTTTGTTTCAAATAGATTTTATAGATTTAAGGAGATATTCTTCGAATTCCGAGGAATACACTTTAATTTTAAGAAGATACTTTAATTTTAAGTACATTAGTCTGGATTAGAACTTCAAATATTGAAGATGAACTTTAATTTTAGGACAATGTTGGACATACACTCGTATACCTTTTGTCAATTAGTATTTAAAACATAATCTGGAAAAAAAAAAAAAAAAATTTTTTTTTATCAGATGGATTAAGAATCACCGTACGGTTTAGCTTAAGTTCCTTAGCCTGGATTAGAAACGTTAGAATTATGTTAGTTTTATCTCGACTTATACAGTTGTTTATCATTTATATTTCTGTTTATTTTTTTTACTACAAAAAACTTTAAAGGATACGTTTTAGCTCCAGAGAGGGGACAACGCAATTTTTTAAATAAAAAATACTACAAAAAAGAAAAATGAAAAACCTTTTCTTTAAAGAAAAATAAAAAATAAAAATAAAGTTAAGAACCTTAAGTAAGTTAAGTAACTAAAATTAAAAGTTAAGAACCTTAAGTAAGTTAAGTAACTAAAATTAAAAGTTAAGAATCTTAAGTAAGTTAAGTAACTAAATATAAAGTTAAGAATCTTAAGTAAGTTAAATAAACTAAAATAACTAAATACAAGTTAAAGAAAACTTAGAATAGTTAAGCATTTAGGTAGTAAATGTAAGAATCTTACTAACAACTTTATAATTAGGAAATCATTTAAGTTTAAAATGCAAACAATTTGCTTAATTAGTTACTCAATTCCAATTTAAAAATTTTAATTACATTATTTAGGCGACCTTGAAATTATTCTGAAAACAAATACTTCAATATGATTAAATATTTCAGAAATGGAATTCGGGAAAATGATCTTGTTTCTACTCACCATCATAACGACATGTCACAGTATTAGAGTACAAGAAAATGAAGAAACAAAGATTCTGCCTGGTTTGGTTTTATACCGAACCGGAGAAGTAAGTTTTATAGAAGGATATTTAGATCTAATCGTTTCATTAGAATGTCCCTCAGACGTAAAAGAAACCGTTATAAAAACAACCAAATTAGTGAACAACATCAAAGACTCCTTCTTACCAACATTCGAAGCCACATTTCTGAATGTTTCGATCACACAAAGGGCTCACCAATGGGAATTTAAACTTATGACCATTCGAGTAAAAGTTCTTGCCCAGAAATTAAATGAAGTAAATGAGTTACCTTGGATCTCAGCACGATCAAGAAAGAAACGAGCTGCTTTTGAGTTCGGAGGAGACGTCCTCAACATTCTTTTTGGTACGGCTACAGATAAACAAGTAAAGCTCCTTAGGAAAAAAATTAACATCTTAGGAAACTACGCTTCTACATCAAACCTACTCATTACCGAACTAAAAGAGCAATTAAAGGCAAATACTCGCACATTAATCAACTTTAGGGATAGCCTACGAAAGTTAATTGAATTCCAAACAAGTCTAAGTGCTACGCATAATATTATAAATCAATTGGGAAGTATCCGGGCATTAGTAAATTTAATCGAGCAAGCTATAACTAGTATACACAATATTCACCAATTGGTGATAACCTCTCTTCAACTCGCTAAAAGTAAAATTACTAACTCCCAACTTTACTCTCCTATATTCCTCTTACCCTTCATTCTAGAAATGAACAAAGAAAATAAACTCCACCCGGGTATACCCCTAAAAACAAAAACATACCAATCCTTCTTGACTTACTCTTGGACTATTCAATCTGCAGCTAGCCCTTATGAATTAATTACCTTAATACCTTTTATCTCAGTGGAGAAATTCACTTCTTATAAACTTATACCTTTTCCTACCCATCTTCCTTTAAACAAGTCTCTTGTTCGAGTTATGTACAATGACCCAAACAACTATTTCTTTGTGAATTACGGTCAACGGAAATACACCTATCTAAAGGAATCGGCACATCACCTTTGTCGACATTTAGGCCAACTAGCAGTTTGCCCTCAATCCCAAGTATTAGCTTCTATTGATGATCAGTCTTGTTTGTTAGCACTCATCCTAAATTTTACCAATGATTTTTCACACTGCCCTATTGCAGAGTACAAACCTGTAGAACCCTATACTGTCACTCTAGGACACTTCACTCTTATTTCTTTTTCAGAAAAAACTAGGGCTTCAATCGCATGTGAGAAACCCAACTCCATACAGCATGTGTATGACTATGTCTTTACTATTCCTCATGGATGTGCATTTATTTCTTCTAAATTTCAATTCAAAAATCCCATCCATCTAGAAAAGAACATCACACTCTCTTCCTTGATCTCTCACTCTGATCATGTTCTGTTCAACTTTCTATCGCATGTTGCTCTACCTAACATCTCCTCTGTTCTATTTCCTAAGTTTCAAGCTCTGAAGGAAATCCATTGGAACCAAAGACTAGATCAATTAAATCAATCAATGCACCCTTTTACCCCGTATTTTCCACAAATGAAATTCATCCCATACATCGGAGGAGGAACCTCAGGAACTATCTTCTTCCTTGCGGTTCTTGTTATCGCGTACTTCGTTTGGACTAAAAGAACATACCTTTGTAGGAAGTGCATACCAGTAGTATCGAATCCAGCTGAAAGCATCCCACTTCAGGCAATCCCAACTTCTAATGTTCGAATACAACTAACACCTGAAGATGCACCTCAGGATAGTGCGGTTCAGATTAGATCTCTGTCCCGTTCCCCAACTCCAGCCCAGAGACTATCCATTCTACCTCGACCTCCTATGCCTCTTCCAAATACTCGAGCCATTACTTCGGCTGAAGCTCACGTGACATATTCCAATTGAAAACAGTCTTTAGGGTAAAGACTCCTTCACAAAAGAGGGGTCCTTTATCGGAATAAAGGTGTATATAACATATATATTATATATAATAATATATAATATATATATATATATGAACCCTTTCTTCAGAACATAATCAAACGGATTTCTTACTCTTGAAAACGATCAAAAACGTCCGTTGAAACTAAGATATTGTCACGTCTCAGTACCTCAGTTCGATATCCAAACGAACGCAAATTTACATGTCTCGCTTTGTACGCATTACTTCCACCCACCTTGGCTCTTGCCTTCTCCTTCCCGAAAGGAAATTTAGTCTTTCTGACGCTATAAAAGCAACCAGTTGTGAATGTTGACGATTGAAGTGGAAGTGATTTTCTGATTGTGTAGTTACGCATAATATATATATATATATATATATATATATATATATGTATACTCTCCATCGCTTAGTATAAAGATATTCGTTTTAGTCAGAAGCCAGTTAGGAAAAGACTAGTATCCTTTTTGGTAGTTTTAATATATATATATATAAGATAATATTATATATATATATATAATATATAAATTATATATATATATATTGTGTAATAAAATATATATATATATACACGCATGCTTCTGTATATATATAGATATGCCATATATTGTTATATATATATATATATATATATGTAGTAGTTAATCATATATATATATATATATATATATAAATCTATAAAAGCCGAACATTTATTCTCACAGTCAAATTATTACTCATTTATATATGATGAAATATTCTGGTTGGAAACAAGCTCGAGGGCAGAGCTCTCTCATTTAATATCTAACCTCGAGGGACAAAAGCTGAGGAGGTAATGAATCTCTAGGTTTTGTAATTTTATTAATAAATAAATATTGTGGTATTTATGCTGATAAAAATATTAACTATCTGAGAAAATTATCTAAATAGAAGGTTATTTAAATGTTCTATGAATGTAATCTAAAGCATGTAAACAAAAATCAATACATGCAACCAAATTATGAAATGTATATTTAATATCTTAATCGAAGTGTTTTTATTACAGCGTAAATTGTTTATGTGTAATATTATTCCTAATTTTCCTTATTAAATTTCCTAGGTTTTTTTAACTGTCGATTTGAATCTCTGCGGAAACGCAAAAATAAATTGGATATTGATACTGAGTGTTACTCCAACTCCTTGATAGTTCACTTATTTCTCAAGAAGAAGAAATTTGTGACAACTGACGGCACATATATATATATATATATTATAGTTATATATATATATATATATATATATATATATATATATATATATATATATATATATATATATACATATATATATATATATATATATATATGTATGTATATATATATATATATATATATATATATATATATATATATATATATATATATATTATAATATATTAAATTAAAATATAATATTATATATAATTGTATATATATATATATATATATATATATATATATATATATATATATATATATATATATATATATATATATATATATATATATATATATATATATATATATATATATATATATATATATATATATATATATATATATCTATAATTTCATTGTAGGAATAATACGTATGTAGGTAGAACTAGAATAGTAAATAATAAAATGTAGTGTAAAGTAGATAGATAACATTGAAAGAGAAAAACTTTGTGAGCTCAGCATGACAAGAAGCCTCTAATTACGTATGTAAAATCATTACATACGTGGTGGAGATATTCTTCCTTAGTAAATTTGAAATATTATCTAATCATGTTAGTTTTAGCAGAATATATATATATATATATATATATATATATATATATAGGTGTATATATATATATATATATATATTATGAGTATATATATATATATATATATATACATATATATATGAGCATGGATAGTGGTCAGTTTTTTTCAAGGTGGTTTTATTGTTTTAAATTATTGTTTTTATATATAAACAAGTATTGAAAAGAAGAAGTTTTTCTTGTTGTTTTTATTTTGTTTTTTCTGTTTTTTCATCTAAAGATCTTTCTAATCTAATTGTTTATCTAAAAATTCAAATATTTATTTATGTAATATATATAATATATATATATATATATATATATATATATATATATATATATATATATATATATATATATATATATATATATATATATATATATATATATATATATATATATAAAGACAGGTATGAATCATAAAATTTTCACTTGAAAAAAAAAATTATTTTTTTATTTTTTACGTTGGTGTTTAGAAACCAAACTGTGTTTTTGTTTCAATTAAACAATCAACTTGTTTCAAACCAAAGCTTTAAAAGTAAAAGAAAGCTTAAGATGTACATGAAAATTAGTATTATGTAAAAAGAATTTAAAGCATTTATTTTATGTAATAAAATTATTCATAAAATTTATACCTTTTTATTTTTGAGAAAAATTTTAAAATAATATAGCTGCATTTCCGAAATGTAGTCAAATGTTTGAGACAATTTTATATTAGTTTCTGGGGACCTGATTAATGACGTCACATTTCGATTTCTCTGATTTCACCTCATTATTCTGTTGATTATTCGGTTAATTTCGTCAGACGAAATATTTTGATTTGTCAAATATTCTTCAAACTGGGGAAAATTTTCTCGCAAAATTGGGAATTTTGCATAAATCCGTAAAGTTGTTTTTTTTTTTAATAAGGAGTGAATAAAATCTAGGGCTATAATTATTTTGTGATTTCAAAATAATAAAAATGTGGTGAATATATATATATATATATATATATATATATATATATATATATATATATATATATATATATATATATATATATATATATATATATAGTATATATATATATATATATATATATATATATATATTATATAAACTCTTTTAAAAAGAAATATATTTATTCTCTATTTTATCTGAAATAAAATATA
>JABUQX010093798.1:0-2500 GCA_015478945.1 Trachelipus rathkii | reverse complement strand
ATTAGCCAAGGATTAAAAGATTATAAATTATATAAACTATTATAATTAATTAGGCTCAAGGGACGAAAAAGTCCCCTGAGAAACCCATTTCTGTTTGTGTATGTTAATATTAAATTGTTATTTTTAATTATGATTGTAATTTGTAATATGTCTAACAGAATAAAATAATTTTGATTTTGATTTTGATTTGATTTACTATTTTTAATTATTATGAATAATTAATTGTACACACACATTATTCTTATACGTATTATCATACATATTTCATACAAAAGAGTTACTAAATGAAATGAAAATGGGATCATAGGACTTGCAAGTTACCCTAGCAGCCATTTTCAGTAAAAAATAAAAAAAAAGATTAATGTAATAATAATATTTTGTAATTTTGTAATTTTTGTAATTTTGTAATAGTAAAATATTGTAACACTTTCTCTTTTAAACCGAATAAATATTTTTGAATTATTATTATTATTATTATTATTATTATTATTATTATTATTATTATTATTATTATTATTATTATTATTATTATTATTATTATTATTATTATTATTATTATTATTATTATTATTATTATTATTATTATTATTATTATTATTCAAAAATTTTATACCATTAAGTATTGTATATATTACAACTAAATATAAATATATTTTAAACTTAATAATGTATATTGCTATTTTCTGAATAAAGCATACTAAATCAATAAATTATTAATTATTATTATTATTATTATTATTATTATTATTATTATTATTATTATTATTATTATTATTATTATTATTATTATTATTATTATTATTATTATTATTATTATTATTATTATTTAGGATAGTTTAACTTATTGTTTAAAGGGGTGGGGAGATGTATTTCGATTCGTTAATTAAATGTCACAACTTTCCAATTTTGTAGTAAAAATGGCGCTATTTGCGGGAAATGGAAAAACTGCGCCTCTTAAAACTACGTTTTTTTGAAAAAGGGTTGGTACGGTTTATTAAAATAAATTTGACCCGTGAAATGTTTAGAAAAATCACACCTATCACGAAAGGTCAAGGGTCATCTCTACACATAATTAAAAGACATCTGTTTTATACCATAACATTGGTTTCCATATATAAATATTAGGAGTGGTAAACGTCCGCCATTTTGAATATGAATATGTCACGCGGTTTATGAAATTTTTTTATTTTTTCTGATAAATTTTTTTTGTTATTTATTTTAATAATTTGACGTCTTAAGAATTTAGGATTTTTATTAAAAAAAAAATTAATATAAATCAACACATCTTTTTTTTTTTTTTTTTTTTTTTTTAATATCATAGTCATATATATTCTCTAAAGGCAATATTTTATACGCCCTTGCTATGAACAATATATCTATCACCATATATATATATATATATATATATATTTATATATATATATATATATATATATATATATATATATATATATATATATATATATATATATATATATATATATATATATATATATATATATATATATATATATATATATATATATCCTATTTTCATGAATCACACGAAATACTTAAATAATCTGAAAAGAAGGAAAAAAGTAAAAAGAAATTAGAGAAATGATCCTAAAAAAGTTATAAATTATAAAGACCCATATGATAAATGCATGGCACACGAACATTTGTCTACGGGGGTTCTGCCCGACGTATCCCCCTGACCTTTGAGTGCTGGAAAAATAATATTTAAAAAGCATAAACTTGTTAAAAGTAATATTTAATTTTATATGCTAAAAATACCAAAATTTAGATTACTTCATAACTTTTTTCAGTGTCATTTCTCAAGTTTCTTTCTACGATTTTCTTTCTTTTCAGATCATTTTAAGCATTTCATGTAAGTTTAATGATAAATTGTCTGGAACCGTGGGAATATATATATATATATATATATATATATATATATATATATAGTTATATATATTTATATATATATATATATATATATATATATATATATATATATATATATATATATATATATATATATATATATATATATATATATATATATATATATTATTTTCAGGTACAAAACTTGCCTTCTAACGAAATTGAAGCTTCTGAAACGAGTTTTAAAATTTACTCTAATTAACAATTCTTTGACTTGATTAATTATATATTATTTACTACTACTACCATCACTACTACTACTACTACTACTACTACTACTACTACTACTAATAATAATAATAATAATAATAATAATAATAATAATAATAATAATATTAATAATAATATTAATAATAATAATAATAAGAATAAGGTATATTTATATATATATATATATATATATATATATATATATATATATATATATAAAGTATATATATATATATATATATATATATATATATATATATTTATAAATATATATATATTGAAGGGCAGACGAAAAACGCGAAAGCGTTTCACGATTAATGCGAAAACGGCGTAACACCCAATCGAAATTGAACGAAGTACAATG
>JABUQX010093797.1:37500-48300 GCA_015478945.1 Trachelipus rathkii | reverse complement strand
TTTAAAAGCTAGCGAACACCCTAAGAAGACCGCATAATATCATTGTCTGGTCTCTCGTCTCTAGGTTATACGACAGGGACGAAGTCCCCCCCCTCTGTTCCCCATCGGCTCGAGCCCACTAAATTGCCGTGTAATACCTGTTCTTAAAATTTTCCAATGAATAAAAAAATTAAAAAAAAAAAAACTTTCTAAATTTTCCGTCTGAAATCAATTATATAATTTGTTTACTTGTAGTTGTTTTGCCGCTCTCTAGTTTACATGATGTTTCCCCTTTGATCAAGTCTTACCCATATAGACATATAGACATATAGAGAAGATAGATAGATAGATAGAGTAGATAGATAGATAGATAGATAGCATAGATAATAATAGATAGATATACTCACTTTATATTTGGGGCGGCAAATTTTTACATTCAATCGAGATAGTTTTATTGTAAAAAATTCCTGCTTGGCCCCCCCCGATAATATATAATAATTATATTATTCTATTTAAAAAAAAAAATATATATAATTATTATATATTATATATTATATATATATATATATATATTATATTATTAAATAGTTTATTTATTAAATTACTTTTCAAATATGCCTCAACATCATCCTTCCACACATTTTCTATGATAAGCTTTATTATAAAATATTTGGCAGCCCTCCAAAATAATATAATAAATATATATATATATATATATATATAATATATAATAAGTATATAATAATAATATATAATATATAGATATATATAAAATATATATATTATATATTATATTATATATATATATATATATATATATATATACGTATATATATATAATTATATATATATATATATATATATATTATATATTAATATATATATATTATATATATATATAATATCATATATATATATAATATATATATGATATATATATATATAATATAATATCATATATAACCAGAACAACATATAACTAAGATATATATAATTATACATATATATATAAATATATATATAAGAAAGCGAAATTTAAAGATATATGTTAATTAAACCCATATCGTCATTTTTTTTTATGATCGCCTGATTTAAAAGTGTCGCCCTAAAAATTTCAGGAAGGCTTGCAGCCCCTTCCGCCCCCCTGTACGTCACTGATATATATATATATATATATATATATATATATACTATATATATAATATATATATTATATATATATATATATATAAATATATATATATATATATATTATATATATATATGAATTTGCTTGAGTGGTGTGTAACATAAAAAAAAGCACTAAATTGCAAGGTTATTTAAATGTAAAAATGAGGAAAATGAGAAATAGTTATTTATCATTTTCTTGCTTCACATTAGCCCCGAGCGAGGACCAAAGATTTGGGTCGAAACGTCGTCTTTAGAACAATTTTAGCAGTTTTAATGTTTTTTATATAATAGAGTGATCGGACCACACCGATGCGGTCCGCTGTCGGTACGGCAATCCCATCCCTCCCGGTAGACTGCTAGGGCTGTGAGCACACAATCCCAATTTGTCCCGTGCGTTGCGGTGCGGAACAGAGAATTTAGCACAGTGGAGCATAGAGGTGCAGTGCGGTACGAAAAATAGCTTTTCTGCGATGCTGAATGAAAAATTGACTTTTGGTGCGGAGCACTGCAGTGCGGTGCAGTGTATGGTGTGCTCTTCTTGAAGCAGACGGTACACGCAAAAAAAATTAAAATTGCTTAGCTGATCCCTATTCTTTTATATATATATATATATATATATATATATATATATACTATATATATATAATATAATATAATAAATAATTTAATTATTTAAATATATATATATATATTATATATATATAATAATATATATAGATATATATATAATATATATATATATATTAATATATATATATATATATATATATATATATATATATATAATATATATATATTATATTTATATATATATATATATATATATAATATATATATATATAATATAGATATATATATATATATATATATATATAATATATATATAATGATATAATATATATATATATATATAATATATATATAATAGATATATATATATATATTATATATATATATACAGCGCTGTGCAAAAAGATTTGTTAGCTACACTTTTTTTTAAATATATATGATTTAGACTTCGTGGAGGTAAGTTTGGTTTGGAAACAGCAAGATTGGAAGGGAAATAGAAGAGTCGGCACAGATAGAGGAGGAGAAATTAACAGATCAAGAGCTACACTCGTAAACTGTAGTGGATATTTGTGAAGAAGAGAAGAAACTTCTGAAGGAATGATTTGTTCTGACCAGATAACGAAAATACAAAATTATTTATAGGAAATGAAATTTTAAATTCGAAATTATTTTACATATTTTAATTTTAATTTATAATTTAAAAGTCTAAGATTTATACAGAGGAGCTACAATATTTTGATGCCGTGTTCTTTTTGGAATTTGAATAACAAAATTTTTTCAACTTTTCTTTCGAATATCATATCTTTAAAATCTGGACAGCTGATTTGAATGTTTATCTCTACTAGTCCACTTCATAGCCCTGACAAGAGGGCCGCACAACTTTGGGTGCTGGGGGTTGGGAACACCCCACATCCTGTAATTTTCTTCCCGTTAACAGCTGTTGATGATTAGCAGTTGACACCACCTCACTATTTGTGGGAAAATAGGGTTGCGACAGGCCCAGCAAGCCGGCAACCGAGAACACCTGCTCAAGAAACTCATGTTTTGCCTCGGAGCCCTGACAGACTTTTAAAAAGACGACCGCGCGATTTTGGATTTTGTGATTACCGAACGCGGTAGAGGGGTTTCGTCCAGAACAACTGACAAGCGTTCACGCTTACAGGAGTCTGGTGAGAATAGGTTTCAGATGAGGATTGTAAAATTTTAAATTATTTTGAAATATATATATATATAGGCCTTATTATAAATGTTGACTCCAGCGAACGAAAAAATCAATAAAACAATGTAACTAATTTCAATTGATTTGAGCGCTTAAATTACATTAGTATAAATACTGGGATTTCCAAATGTAATTTAATTAATATTTAACAAAAATTAGAAAGAAATTGACATATATTTTTTGTGCTTCACACCTAAGCTTATAAAATATTAAATGAGTAGCTTAGGCCGGTGCTTAGGTCTATTGATTTTCAGTTTAAATTTGCATGAATGTATACGTAAAGTTATGTAGAAACACTCTTGAACAGTAATAAATTGGATATTTGATATTTTATATATTTTATTTTTTGATTCGGGGTGGGGCCTTCGGCCCCCCCTTCTATATCATCCCCGTTCCCCGCTAAAGCGGGGTGCCCCGCTCGCAAGCTCGCGGGTCCGGGGGGAGTTTTTTTAAATAAAAATACCCATAAATTATAATACTAATCGAAAATCAAATAATAAAATGAAAGAACTTAGAAAAAAAATTAAATTCCTATTAAATAATAATAATAATAATAATAATAATGTGAATAATAATAAAATAAAAAATTAATAAGAATAATAATAATAATAATAATATAATAATAAAAATAAAAATCTTTGTTATTCTTAAAAATTAAAAATGCAAATAACGCTAATAATAATTAAAATTTGCAGCCAATAAAGAAAAGGCCCGAAATTCGTTGTTTTTCTTATCGAAAATTTCCCCCTATAAACGGAGTCAACATACTTAAAGATGTCCATTATATATATATATATATATATATATTATATATAATATATATTATATATATATATAATTATATATATATAATATATATATATATATATATATAAATATATATATATATATATAAATAATATAAATATATAATTAATATAATATATAATATAATAGAAATGTAAATATATATATATATATATATATATAATATATATTATATATAATATATATATATTATATTATTAATATATATATATATATAAATATTATATATATATATATATATTATATATATATTATAATATATAATATATATATTATATATATAATATATATATATATATATAAGTAGTGAGAGGGCACGATCGGCATTTTCAGAATAAAAATCTACGGTTAAAAAAATGCTGGAAAATGCTGGTTGTGCCATATACATCAGGAATTCTGGTATATTTTTTAACCGTAGATTTTTATGTCGGAGGCTGGAGCCGGAGCCGGAAGCTTTAGCCGGAAGCCGAGCCGGAGCGGAGCCGGAGCCTTCGATTGCATATTTTTGCCCGCTGAGTCCGATTTTGGTGCTTGACGGTTGTCCATCTATGCCGTTTTTGGGTCGGGGAACCCTTTATAGGTAGTATGAGGCGTTAGAATAGGAAAATCAAGTCAAATGCCGACATGACTTGATTGAAATTCGTAAGGTCGTCAGATTTAGACGCTTGAGGTGACCATCTATGGGTTTTTTGGGTCAGGGAAGCCGTTTATGAGGTATGTGAGGCGTTTGGAACAGGGAAATCAAGTCAAATGCCGACATGACTTGATTGGAAATTCGTAAGGTCGTCCGATTTTGGTGCTTGAGGTGTCCATCTATGGGTTTTTTGGATCGGGGAATCCGTTTTTGAGGTAAGTGAGGCGTTTGGAACAGAAAATTTAAGTTAAATGCCGACATGACTTGGAATTTCGTAAGGTCGTCAGATTTAGATGCTTGAGGTGTCCATCTATGGGTTTTTTGGGTCAGGGAAACCGTTTATGAGGTATGTGAGGCGTTTGGAACAGGGAATTCAAGTCAAATGCCGACATGACTTGGTTGGAAATTCGTAAGGTCGTCAGATTTTGACGCTTGAGGTGTCCATCTATGGGTTTTTTGGGTCAGGAAGCCGTTTATGAGGTATGTGAGGCGTTTGGAACAAGGAAATCAAGTCAAATGCCGACATGACTTGATTGGAATTTCGTAAGGTCGTCAGATTTAGACACTTGAGGTGTCCATCTATGGGTTTTTTGGGTCAGGGAAGCCGTTTATGAGGTACGTTATGCGTTTGGAGCAGGAAATTTAAGTTAATTGCCGACATGACTTGGAATTTCGTAAGGTCGTCAGATTTTGACGTTTGAGGTGTTAAGTTATGGGTTTCTTAAGTCGGGGAAGTCGAATCTGAGATCGTTGAGTCTATTGAAACAGGGAATCCAGGTCAAAGGCATACATGCTTTTGACTTTCTCTGAAATTACTAAGTTTTACACTTTTGAATGGTCAAATTAAGGGTTCCTAAGGGTGGTGAGACCAATTTTGAGGTCAGGTTGGCCAATATTTGAGGTTAAGAAGGGCTAGGAATAAGTCTTATAACCCACACTTTTCTTCACCACTCAATTTAAATGAGTTCTAGTTGGCTTGTCTCCTTCAAACTTGGCTCCCCATATAAGGGTGATGTAACCTCATTGTAGACGAGGTTACGACCCCGTGCTCACCCCAGAGGGTGCGCCTCCCCCTAAAAAATCGAATGTTCGTAGAAGGTTGAAATTTGGAGAAAGGATTCAGAGTCGGGTTTCTGGAAAGAATCGGGGTTTGGAATCAAGGAATTGAACGGATCGGCACCGGTTGTGAAGCCGGTCTGTGCCTAGTTAGTAAACACATCTTTAATAATGCAATATTATTACTTTCACATACCTTGATACTGTTCTATCATTACCATAATCGTCAATTCAATGCATCTTCAAAGATAACCCGTCTTTCTAAATGTTCAAGACTGACATTTATATTTTCAAGTCTCTTTTTCACTTAGTAATGCTAAGTCAAGTATAATTTTTTTCCTTAAACTGAAACATAGCATATATTGATTGCTATTTTTATGTTTTTATTTTTACATTTATACTTATGTTTATTTATTTTTATCTACTTTAATTTTTATTTTTTTTTTTTTTTTTAGTTTTTATTTTTTTTTTTTTCTAACTATTTTTTATTTTACATTTTTACTTTGTGTTTATTTTTTTTTTTTTTCTTTTTTATTTTTTTTTTGACATATTTTTATTTGTGTATTGATTTATTTTGTTTTATTTGCTTTTAAACATTTGTTTTACTAAAAAATTTATTCTTTTCTGTTTATAACGTAAAAAATTTGCATTTTACATACCTTAAAGCCAGTAAATCAGTAAAACATAAATCAAACTACCCTCCATGTCCACATACCCATCCATGATCTACTGATCTATTGATCTATGATCTATTGATCTTGATTCAATCATATTTTGTATAACATAACACAAAAACTTTTAATTTATTTTTTATGTTTCTTTATACTTTTCGTTTTTTACTAAAAATTTATTCCTTTATGTTATAACTTAAAAATGTGTCGTTTTTACATTACCTTAAAGGCAGCTTAAATCAGTTAATCCAAAGCACCCACCCACCCTCCTACCTTCCATGATCATTGATCTTATGATCTATTGATCATGATCTAATGATTCAAGTCATATAAGTATCTTTTTGTATAGACATACAAAAATAAATTCTTTGCTGTAGTTGTTGTTGTTGAAATGTCGCGTTTGTTGTTGCATTTGTTCCATGTTGATGTTGTTGTTTGTGTGAAATGTTATTGTGTGTTGTGTTTTGTTTTTTGTTGTTGTTTGTTGTTGTTGCTTGTTGTTGTTAAATATATCAAACGTTCAAGTTGAATGAAATATACAACACTTTTCAAACATATCTCTAAAAATATTAATGTTAATTTTAACATTGTAATAATGAAAACTAAACAAAAATATATCTCATCCTAACCTAACTGACATACAGCATTCATTAACAAGGTAACTAAAATTAGAGGTCTCCACTGACCAGCTGAAGTTAGCACCACCTATTCTCAATCTTTACTATGTACAAACACAAAAAAATTATTAATATTATTATATTATTATTATATTATTATTATTATTATTTTATTATTTATTATATTATTATTATATTATTATATTATCATTTATTATATATTATTATATTTATTATTATTATTAATTCCTCATTGATCTCACAACACGCAAATAAACGCGTGCGATCACTTTGCCTGCAGGTCCACAACTAGAACACTGGTTGTAATTGCTCTCTACCCGACACCTAAACATTACGCAATTTTAGTACGCTCAAAGGATAACCAATCAGAGAACTGTATTTGTTAAGCCATCACGGACAGCCAATGAAATTCGAGGAATGACTCATTAATCTTAATATCTTTTGACACATGAGAAGGTAAACGAGATTTATTACCTTTGTCCTTACTTAACATCTGTTTTATCTTAAACAGTAGTTTTTATTATTATATTTTGTTATTATTATTATTATTATTATTATTATGTATTATTATTATTATTATTCATTATTATTATTCATTAATTATATTATTATTATTATTATATTTATTATTATATTTATTATTATATCAAACTATATATGTATATTTGAAACTAACAACCTAACATACCACAACACACACACACACACCACACACACACACACACACCACACACACACACACACACACACATACACACACACTCACAAATAATTATAGACACTTTACTTAATACATTAACCTGGCATCTTCGTACTAACTTACTGATCACAGTAAAGTACCTAACACAGCGTACAAAACTTCATTCACACTTTTTCAAACATATCCTCTACAATCAAATGTTATTTTACATTAACACTATCGAATTACGTGGCATTTCGAGTATCATTTCGAATAAACATAGCACAAAAAATAAGTTCTTATATACTAACCAACGATATATGCTAACATAACAATGTTTTCATCATTAATAAAGCTAACATAGCATCATATGAACTAAGAAAATATGTACAACGACAAACCTAACACAGCTTACGCACTAAAAACTGTTAACATTAACAAAAGTTCCACACTTAACCACCAGTAAAGTTAACTAACTTTTACAGACAAAACGTAACTATTCATACTTTTTTCCAAGCATATCTCTAACATATTAACGTTAATTTTACATACACAAATATTTAACCAACAATTTATTCATAACCTTTTTCTAATTTATCATACAGACAACGAAAACTGAAAACATAACAAAGTTAACCAAACATAACATAAAAAATAAAGTTCTTTGAATAAATATCATATAAATTGTAATAATTTACTGATTTTAAAGCAGTAACTCAGTAAATCAGTAAATCAAACCATCAACCCTTCCCCACCCCTCCCACCTATTGATTTGTTGATCTATTGATCTATTGATTCATGTCATATTTCGAGTATCATTCTGATAAACATAAACAAAAATAAGTTCTTCATTATACTAACCAGTCGAGATATATGTATCATAACAAATTTTACATTAATAAAGCTAACATAAAATATAACCTGAACTAAGAAAATAATGTACAACGACAAACTAAACACAGCTTACGCACTAATAAACTGTTAGCATGACAAAGTTCACACTTTAACACCAGTAATAACTAACTTACATACAAAACGTAACTTATTCATACTTTTTTCCAAGCATATCCTACCATATTAACGTTAATTTTACATTGAACACAGTAATATTTAACAACAATTATCATAACCTTGTCTTAATTATCATACAGACCCAACGAATAACTGAAAAACATAACAAAGTTCTTAACCAACATACATAAAAATAAGTTTCTTTGAATTAAAATATCATAGTAAATTGTAATAATTTACTGATTTTAAGCAGATAATCAATAAATCAGTAAATCAAACCATCAAACCCTTCCTCACCCCTCCCACCACGACCTTTTCACATTGATCCTTTATTCAGGAATATTTAAAACTAATTACAGATAGAACATAATCACAAAAAATAAGTTCCTTTATATACTAACCATCGAATATATGTAATATAACAAAGTTTTTACATTTAATAAAGCCTAACATAACATAAGCCCTAAACTAAGAGATTATAATGTACAACGACAAACCTAACACCATCTTACCCACTAATAAACTGTTAACCATTAACAAAGTTCCACACTTTAAACACCAGTAAAGTAACTAACTTCACATACAAAGCGTAACCTATTCACACTTTTTCAAGCATATCTCTAACATATTAACGTTAAAATTTTACATTGACACAATAATATTTAACAAACAATTTTATCATAATCCCAGTCTAATCGATCATACAGACAACGAATATATTGCTAACGTACCAAATTTTTACATCAACTTCGTTATATTTAACAAAAATTCATCATAACCTCGTTTAAATATCATATTCCCCAACGAATAATTGCAATCATAACAAGTTTAACCAAACAAACATAAAAATAACAACAATTTTATCCATGACATAACAAAAATAAGTTCTTTATATTACTAACCATCGAATATGCTAACGTAACAAAGTTTTACATTAATAAAGCTAACATAAACATAACCTGAACTAAGAATATAATGTTAACAATAACGACAAACCTAACACGCTACGCACGTATAAACTGTTAACATTAACAAAGTTCCACACTTAACACCAGTAAAAAGTAACTAACTTTACATACAAAAGCGTAACCTATTCCCACTTTTTTCAAGGCATATCTCATAAACATATTAACGTAATTTTACGATTGACACAGAATATTAACAACAATTCTCAATAACCATTCTATCGTCATGCCGATAGAAATACCATGGGCAGTACCAAATTTTACATCAACTTCTTAATATTAACAAAAAATTTCATCATAACCTCGTTAAATATCATAATCCCCACGAATAATTGCATAACAAAGTTTTAACCAAAACATACATAAAAATAACAAAATTATATCTAAACATAAAACAAAAATAAGTTCTTTATATACTAACCATCGAATATATGTTAACATAACAAGGTTTACGATAATAAAGCTTAAACATAACATAACCTGAACTAAGAATAAATGTACAACGACAAACCTAACACAGCTTACCACTAATAAACTTTTAACATTAACAAAGTTCCACACTTAACACCAGTAAGTAACTAACTTTACATACAAAGCGTAACCATTCACACTTTTTCAAGCATATCCCTTAACATATTAACGTTTATTTTAAGATGACACGTAAATATTAAACAACAATTTTTCATACCCTTTGTCAATTGGAGAATCATCTAATAAGGAAGACGCTAAACATATAGAAACACCAAGTGATACATCAACTTCGTAATATTGAACAAAAATTCATCAAAACCAAGCCTAAATCTCATAATCCCAACGAATAATTGCATAATCATAACAAAGTTGTAACCAAACATAACATAAAAATAACAAAATTTTATCCTGACATAACACAAAAATAAGTATCGGTATAACTAACCATCGAATATAATGCTATCATAAAACAAGTTTACCATTAATAAAGGCTAACATTAAAATAACCTAACTTAAGGAATATAATGTACAACGACAAACCAACACACATACGGGCGAATTAAACTGTTTAACATTAACCAAAGTTCCACATAACACCAGTAAGTAACTATACTTTACATACAAAGCGTAACCTATTCACACTTTTCAAGCAATATCTCTAACATATTAACGTTAATTTTTACTCATTACACAATAATATGAACAACAATTTATCATAAACGGCTTCCCTGACAAAAAACCATAGATTGGCACCTAAAGTGTCAAATCTGACGACCTTACGAAATTAGATCAAGTTCATGTCGGCATTTTGACTTGATTGCCTTTTCCAAACGCCTCACATTACCTCATAAACGCTCCTGACCCCAAAAAACCCGTAGATGGACACCTCAAGCGTCAAATCTGACGACCTTACGAATTATCAACCAATCA
>JABUQX010093797.1:30000-32500 GCA_015478945.1 Trachelipus rathkii | reverse complement strand
GAAACTGTAAAAAAAATTGATTATGAAAACCATAAGTGAGTTATAATTACGAAGCTTCGTACCATCTTTTAATTTATAAAAGGTATATGGATTCAAGGTTTGTATCAATTGCTGCAATGCTAAGATGTAGAATTTGCTACTGAATCAAACAAAGTGAAAATACTCTGAAATAAAAAAATAGCTAGAGAAGTTAAAAAAATAATACTGAATATATTGACAAGATATTTCTGACAAAATATTAGTTTACATACCCCTTTTCAGTTAAAAAAGAGAATTACAAAACACAAGAAGAATGGCAATTAATTATCTTTCCACAGTCGTCAATACCCAAATAACGCAAATCAAATAGGAAATATAAAACAAAAATATTAATGCATTTAGATGACTGCAATTTAAAAAATAAAATTATTTTCATTGTTCCCAAATAATAATGGCTATAAGCAGAATTTTATAAATTTCGACAACTATATGTGGCCTAAGTATACATAAAAAAGCTATGTAATGCAAAAATTATTTAAATTCTTACGTAATTTCTTTTTAAATTTGGCAAATAAGCTACCAAACGTAACGTCATGAGGTAAAAAATTCCAAAACTAAAATACTATGTTACTAAGGCGTATTTCTAAAAATCTGGCCAAATCGTCTTTTTTACTATTATGACTCAAAATTTCTTATCATAGTTTTGTATTACTAGTTTTCTCTTCGCAGCATGGTCAAAAGATAAAAAAAAGCAGAAGAAAAAAAATACAAACCTGAATAATATATCCTCTGTAGGAAATTCCCTTTCTACATAATCAGTCGATTCAATCTCACCTCATGACTCTTATTTTTTAATTCAAAGTACATTATTAGATAGAGGTCTGTGCTAACTACCTTCAGCATATCATGCCACTTCCTTAGATAAGAGGCCCAAACATGTTCATAATATATAATTGAAGACCTCATTTAACTTTTATAAAGTTTATTCAAGACCTGCATGCTCTTATAAGTAGCAACAATATGGACATTCTTCTACACATTGAAGAGATGATTGCAAAGTAATGTAATTGTCTGATCAGTACGCATATGTAGTGTTACTTTGGGCCTTAGCATATCTTTGCGCTTCAGTGGAAATTTACTAGCCACTTTCTCGCCTCACTAAGGCACATTACTTATAAAGACATGGCAATCCACCTCTCATCCTAAACATACCATACACATTACAGTTGGCACACCTACACAATCATTACTTTTAACAATTTAATTAAAACATATCGACAATTCATTCAGCCTCGGAGAGTGCTGGGGAGGAGGGAGGCATCTAAAGATTATCCTTTATCCATTTTTGCAACCCCCTCACATCGATTGGAGCTTGGTGACCTCCGGTGTGGGGATTGGTTCCTCTAAGCAATTATCATCTTGCTCTGATTCAAGATCATCTTTTTGCAATAATTTCCAGAGCATTCGAGGTCTTTATTCTAATATCCACTTTTGAAAGAACAGCACCTCACTGCTGTTGGACCTCAAATTCTATTTTAAACCAAAACTCAGATATTTTTGCTCTTCGAAATATATTTTATATATTCTCAATTTCACCAAAATGTAGGTGAAGTGCTTAAGTGAGGAAAGACATTGTTTATTCTCTTGTTGTTATATTGGAGCTGACCTAACATTCTATAGTAAAGCTTTGTTTGAATCTTGCCAATCAACGAAATAAGGAAAACTGTAAACATCTGACCAGTTTATTCATCGCGGAACTTTGCTGCGTTTAGATAAATTTTTCGCCTATATATACTCCGAAATATGGCATATTGTCAAGTCTTCTCCTTGTTACTCTGAATCATCATTATGCTTGATTTCAATTGGCCTTCCTCTAGGGCACATTCTCAAGTCTCTTCCTTGTGACTCAGAATCATCATTTTGCTTGATTTCAATTGGCCTTTCTCTAGTTCTGAATATACAGGTGATGCACGAGTCAGTTTTGTGCTAAATTGGGTCGTATTTCTATGCCCTTGCTTTAAATGACAACTGCTTCAGCTAGAGTAGATTCTCTGAGAGCTGAATAAACATTACCGGTGATCACCTTTTGCATAGAGGCGTATTTTTAATTTTCTTTCCCATCAACACTTCAAAACTCTAAAACCTTATCTCAGTTTGTTCTAGTGCTATATTAATCGGTGGGACGCTCCCTTCACATATTAAAAAACAACCTTTAAATTCCATTAACTCATGATGTACTATTTTTTCCACAAAAAAAGTATTCGCCCCGATGTAAAATATTTTCTCTAGCAAAAAAAACTATATATATATAGTATATATATATATAGTAATATATATATGATACATCTAAAAAGGTAAAAAATATATTAATTAGATTTATTCAATATTTCGATATAAAGAGATTTATGAAAGTATTTTATTTATATATAATATATATTATATATAACTTTAACCTGCTAACACGCAGTAAGAAATGATATATTAACTTAACCCCTAAAACATTATTTACTTTAACATAAAA
>JABUQX010093797.1:0-25000 GCA_015478945.1 Trachelipus rathkii | reverse complement strand
AAGGTTTCCTCATATGTTGTTCTGATATATCTGGTGGGTGTAGGTTATTTGAGTGATACACTTATTTAATTATTATGCCAATCGTATCAAGAACCGGTTCATTTATAAACAAAGATTCTACATCAAGTGATGCGAATATATTAGTGCGCTTCAAGTTTTAAGTTTGATAATTTACAAAATGTTTCATTATTTGATTTGACTATGAAAGAGTTATTAAGATATGGTCGGTTATGCTGTACAGATATTGGGCAATTTCGTTTGTAACCGTTCCGCACATAGATATTACAGGTCTCAAAGGTGAATTTTCTGATTTTTTGTATTTAGCAAATCCATAATATAATATAATATATATATAATATTATATATATATATTATATATATATATATATATATATATATATATATATTATATATAATATATAATATATATATTAATATTATATATATATAATATATCCTAAATTATATAATCCAGTTCTTTTAATTTTGTCCGAAATTCTTGTCTTTACCCATGTGAGAGACTTGAATGCCAGATTTTTCATTATTATATATTATATTATTATTATTATTATATTATTATTATATTATTATTAATTATTATTATTATTATATATTATTATTACATTATTATTTTATTATATATATATATTATATTTATATTATTATCAGCACACTTCAAACATCAACCGGCGTACCCCAGGGTTCAATTCTTGAACCGTTTCTATTTATATATACAAATGATTCTGTTCAACTCTCATGACGCTTTTCAGAGTATCATTTGCTGACGATACCTCCATATTAATAAATGATAAAGAGCCGAGTCTCTATCTCGTAAATCAGTACCTTATATAACAAAAATAATGAAATGGATAGGTGCTAATAAAAGCTATCTTTAAAAATTTAAATAAAACATCTTAAATAATTTTTAGCAGCAAACCAATTAACGATTTAAATTAATATTAACAATGTAGAACTGAATAGGGCTGCAAATCTAAAATACTTGGATTAAAACAATCGATATAAACTGACATTTAAAAGGCATATTAACAACCTAAGTTAGCAGGACGTCGAGATACCTGTATATCTAATAAAATTAAGAAATTTTGTACCACTTTACATTCTTAGAAATTATACTATTCACTAATACACCCCACTTACTTTACTGTCTTCCTATCTACCGGTACCACAAGTAACTCAGTAATTCACCCTTGTTATAGTAAAACAGAAGCGATTTATTCGTCTCATTAGCAATACAAGAGACTTTTACAGCCAAACACAACCATTATTCAAGCCTAAAGATATTGCAGTTTAAAGACTTGCTAAATATATCACTCCTGAAAAAGATACATAAAATTATCCATAACAATGCATGTGACTTGTTGCCTAGCAATTTTCATTCAAACCAAGCAAGGCGCGTAGCAAATCAAATAAACCTAAGAAATAATACTTACATAAACCCTCCCCTCTGTAGACTAAAAAAAGCCACTCAAAGCGTCAGCTACAAAGAAGCTAAACTTTACAACTCAATACCACAAGACTTCAAAACCGAAAACTCTACCAAATCTTTTACTAAAAAACTAAAATCGTATTATCTAAATAAATAATTAAAAATAACTAAACTCAGGAGAACTACGTAAAATCTAGCTACTACCATTATTATGATTATTTATTATATTAGTATTATTATTATTATTATTATTATTATTATTATTATTATATTATTATTATATTATTATTATTATTATTATTATTATTATTATTATTATTATTATTTTTATTATTATTATTATTATTATTATTATTATTATTATTATTATTATTATTATTATTATTATTATTATTATTATTATTATTATTATTATTATTATTATTATTATTATTATTATTATTATTATTATATATTATTATTATATTATTATTATATTATTACTATTAATATTATTAATTATTATGATTATTATTATTATGATTACATTACTATTATTATTATTAAATATTATTAAATATTATTAATTATTATTAATTATTATTAAATATTATTAAATATTATTGAATATTGTTAATTATTATTATTATTATAATTATTATTATTAATATTAATTATTATTATTATTATTTTAAAATCATTATTATTATATATGAGTTGATATTATTATTATTGATATTATATATTATTATTATTGATTATTATTTCGATTATTATTAGTATTTTATTATTATTATATTATTATTATTATATTATTATGATTATGTATTAATTATTATATTATGTCGTAATTATTAGTGCTATAATTATTAATATATTATTATAACTTATGTATTATAGTACTGATTATTATTACGTTTATTGTTTTTATAGGCATGATTGAAGGGTATTTATAATATATTGAAATTATTAAAATGAGTTGAAGATATTGATTATAATTGTGATTTGATTAATTATTGCGATATGTCGCCATTGTTTTTATATTAACAAAGGAATGGAATATTGCTTTTGCAATTATTCTGTAATCGTATTATTATTGTAATGGTAATGACTATGTTTTAGCTTATTGAAGGCCTTAGTTTTGGGGATTATTATTATTATTGATATTATTATTATATTATTATTATATTATTGATTATTATTATATGTATTATTATATTTGTATTATTATTATTATTGATATGATTATTATTTTGATTATTATATTATTATTATTATTGATTAGTTATTATTATGTATTATTATTATTGATTATTTGATTATTATATTTTATTTATTTGATTATTATACCGTAGTACTAATTATTCTATTTCTAATAAAATTATTATTATTATGTATATATATTTATTATTATTTTATATTGATTATTATTATTATTGTTATATAACCAATTTTGTATACAGTTTGCTATTAACATAAGGGTCGGTCTCAGGAAGGACGATGACATTGGTGTTGCAATTAGTAGACCATTTCAGATAGTAGGAAATATTGTTGTTATTTATAATTAGATTGATAACTAAATTTGTTAAATATGTGTAATTGGTATAAATAATGTAATTGTTTTCGATTGAATAAACAAATTCTGATCTGATTATATTATTATTATTATTATTATTATTATTATATTATTATATTATATTATTATTAATTATTATTATTATTATTATTATCTATTATATTATTATTATTATATTATTATATTATTATTATTATTATTATTTATTTTTATATTATTATTATTATATTATGATATTATTATATTATTATATGTAAACTGTTAATTTTATAATGGCTGTTTATAATAAAAATAAAAATAATTTGCATGATAATTACGTTATACATTGTTTCCGAAATTGAAATATATTTGTTTGCATGTGGTTGCGCCTGCATCTTTATGTCTTAACGGTACTTTACCGTATAGCATTTGGAGATAAGATTCATTGGAAAAAGTGGTTATATTTTTTTATTCACAAAAGCAAAAAAAAAAAAAAAAATTGTTTGAAACAAAAAAAAATTTTTATTGTAACTATGTAAGCACTAATCTGAGTCAGAGTCGAAATTTTGAACTTAAAACTGCTGGGAGTCGGATCGGAGTCCAGAAAATAAAGCTAAATCCCAGCAGTCCATATATATATATATATATATAATAATATATATATATATATATATATATATATTATATAAATATATAATATATATATATATAATATATATAAATAATATATATATATTATTATATATATAAAAGCAGCTTTATCAACCGCCAAATGCTATCGACAATACTGAGAGTTCCAGCGGAGAATACTGTCAAAAAGCTAGCTTATAAAAAGCGACACAGCTAGTTTAAGTTGACTTCAAGCCAAATGAAAACGAAAAACCACATTAAAACTTATAAATTAAATGTATATTATAATACGTTAGAAATAGTAATTTACTCCTCAGTGTTTTTACTAATAAATCCTTAGAAAACGCTGGTCTGGCAACATATATAAGGATCAGTTTTTTATTTTCGCCAAGATTTAGGCGGGGCAAGTGCCCCCCCTGCCCCCCTGCCTACGCCCAGTATTATATATATATATATATATATATATATTATAATATTATATATATATATATATATATATATATATATATATATAATATATATATATATATAAATAATATATATATATATAAATATAGATATGATAATTTTTAGTTACGGTTGAGTGTATTCACCAAAATGCTTAAGAGCAGAAGACCAAGAATTAAAAAGAAGGGAAGATAAGCAGTAGAACGTCTTACAGAACCATACTCTCAATTAGAAATAAGATTAGAAGATGCAGAAGAACAGAGGTTAAAGCAATAGGACGAGAATTGAATTGGTGACTGGGGAGTGGGGATCCCCTTCTTCAGCACATGCTGGATGAATGAATGCAAAATTCCTGCAGGAGGAAAGTAAAGTTGATAAGGAATGGAAACAGTTTACCAGAGCAGGGTACAAGCTCAGAAGGACAGTTTCAGGATCCCACTGGGAGGGATACCTTCAACAATTGTTTGCCTTTTTAGTGTTAATAACTCGAGAATGCAGAATAACATTTTAATGATTTGGAGGGAGGCAGAGAGGAGGAATAGTTCTGGAATTGTCTAGAGTGGAAATAGAGGGAAATGTTTGAATAAACAGTTCATGGGGGGGGGGGGGCATTTTAAAATTGCAAAATGTCAGAAGAGAGTGTGAGCATGGAGGCCAGAAAGATTGTTACATTTCTACGAAGAAAGTTGTTAGAGTAAGAGTTGCTTTTGTCATTCAGGGATGAAATGTGTAAAAGCACGAGTTTCGAATTTGAAGGAAAGCGATAATTTCTGATAAAACAAGGTTTCTAGCTTTAGTTCAAAGAAGAGAGAGAAGAAGAAGAGAGAGAGAGAGGAGAGAGAAGAAGAGAGAGAGAGAGAGAGAGGAGAGAGAGAGAGAGAGAGAGAGAGAAAGAAGAGAGAGAGAAGAGAGAGAGAAGAGAAGAGAAGAGAGAGAGAGAGAGAGAGATTCTTGTTTTTCTCTTTAACAAACTCTTCCATCGAAGCAATGGGGATGCAGTACTTTTTCTCGCGTGGCTCGCCGAAGGCCAAGAGCTGGTTCTCTACAAAAACTCTTCGCAGTTTTTCTTTCATTCCCGGAAACCCTCCACCTACTTCCAACTTTAGAAGCAACGAATCGCTGTTCTCCTTCTCCGTGAAAGGCCTGACGACAGCAGCATTCCCCAGTCCATTCCTTCATCCTGCAGTTTCTCTTGCTTTCTATCTTGCCCGTACTTGTAGGCTCAAAAGACGACTCACTTCAGCAATATATTTATTAAGAATGGCAAGTATAACAATTCGAAATCGCAGATTCCTATATACAAATCGAGGACACCGCACGTGAAGCTCCATTTTGATGATGTCTTGACTCTTGTCTAATAATACCACAATTATTATTATTATTATTATTATTATATTTATTATATTCATTTTCTCGTATCACGTAAGGATTTTCCACAAATCGCAGAAATATAATAAACACGACATTTTTTTAATGGTAATGATAAAGCTAGGTATTCCTGTGATTGGAGGTGCATAATGCTTAGATAACAACTACAATAAGTAAACAATGGTGATTACTGTATGAAACTCGAAACATATTGAATACAAATACGATACGAGTAAACTTATCATTTATTGCTGAAATTTTCGTTTTGATGTTCTATGTCCACTTGTACCTTCTTCGGAGCTTGTATCCCTTTTTAACATCCAACAATAGTCCGCAAGCATGTTAGCATTCCATCTGCCTTGATACCTTTGTTCCATATCCTTTATATCCTGATGGAACCGTTCCCTTTGCTCCTCGGAAACGGCCCCTAGATTTGCAGGGAAAAAATCTAAGTGAGAGTGCAAAAAATGTAATTTAATACTCATGCGACAACCGAAAGCCTCCATTTTCTCCAGCATATTTTCTACGATTGTTTGGTAGTGTACATCTTTCGTATTCCCAAGGAATCTCTCAATAACGGTCTTTATAGCATTCCATACCTCTAATTCACATTGTGTCATTGTTGATTCAAACGTTTTGTCAAACATCAACTTTCGGATTTGGGTCCAACAAATAGTTCCTCCTTAACTTTAGCTTTAATAGAGGGGAATTTCTGACACATATACTGTAAACAGGCACTGTCCTTGTCGAGGGCCTTAACAAATTGTTTCATGATACCTAATTTAATATGCAGTGGAGGGAGAAACATTCTTTGCATCGACAAGTGGTTCGTGACAACGTTTCTTACACCAGGAGTAATACTTTTACGTGCTGGCCACTGTTTATTTCCAGTGATTGCTAGTGTCACGACTATCCCATTCGCATAGAAAACATGGATATTTCGTGTATCCGGACTGAAGTCCTAGTAGCATGCCAATAACCTTCAAATCACCACACAGAAGCCATCCATATTCACTATATTTTACTTTCGCCAGCATACATGCAATATTGTCATAGGTTTCTTTTAATTGTACAGAGTGTGCTATAGATATTGTGTGATGTAAAACCCCTTTTAAACTACGTTTGCTTGAATCTATAGAGAGTCTCCATTCCGAGGGCTGATAATTATGTACACCAAAAAAAGCCATTAGGACATGAACATTATTGCAGTACACGAGGTCATCGTTCTCCACAAAATAGACAAGTAAGTCCTTTTCGCGATGTCTATACCATGCAAAGATGTTGTTTCCCGATGCTAACACACGTTTCTTTCCAACTACGACCAAGAAGTCAGCCTTTGTCATTGACAAATACAAATCGTGACTAAATCATTCAGTCATTTTGTGAATTTTGAGGGGTCTATCACCCTTCTCGCAAGTATACTCCTCGTTTCCAGCACTATCTCCTTAACATGTTCCTCATCGCTTTGACCAAGACACTCCCATTAATGATGAGGTAGAACGGAACAGGCAGTGAATAGCTATTGTGGTTAGGTCTGGATGGGCAGATGGTGTCCGGGTAGTATTATTTTTTTAATGTTTTTTAGCATTATTCAAGTACATTTGTCAACAGAAATAACAGTCATGTAGTTTTTGGTTCACTTGTTCGCCTCCACAGACGATTGGGAATAGCAAAGGGCAATAGAAGGTTTCTTCCCATTTATTCAAAGCACGTAGCGCCTCGACACACGTTCGACATACGGTATGAGGTGCCCACGATTTATCTTGATCACCTAACTTCAGCCCGAAATACATATAGTAGGCACGCTTCACAAAATCATTAATAGTCTGTCTTTGCTTTAAGACAGTGTACCTTTCCGCAAATATAACAGAATATATCACTGTCGTTAACACGTGTACGCGAAGCCATATTTTACACCAATAACAGACAAATAGCATAATGACTAAACGCTTCACCATACGCTGAACGACTGAGACTTCAATCACATGGTCGGTTTTCAGCTGAAACACATATACGAACGAACCAATCTCCATAGTACCAGAGGACGAACGCACATGCCAAAATGTCTAAGGGCGCACTGCATAAAAACTGTACGTGATAGAAAAAAAACCGTAAACAGATTTGAAATCAGCGTCGAAAATGCATATAGAAACACCATAATTTATGAAATATTAAATTTTATTGCAGAACATTATATATAATATATATAGAATATATTAATATTGTGGTTTAAAATATATTTCTTTATTCAAAAAAAAATATATAAAAAAATTATATAAAAAAAAATATATATATATTATATATATATATATATATATATATATATATATATATATATATAATATATATATATAAGTTATATATATATACCATCCCTGTCAGTTTTTACCAGCATCTTCCTTCTGGCCGAAATTCTAATCCTGGAGCGCGCCAGGAAATTATTTCTCTGCCCATGGTATCGTATAGTTAGTCCTTGATTATATACTCTCAGATTAGGGTTTCACCCTTTCAGTAAACTAGCATTTTCTTCTCTTTGGCCTCGAAACTTGTTCTCCGCAAAGCTCCAGAAGATCGTGTTTCTAGCGCATGCTTTTTCCCTGCTGGTGCCAGAATTGTAAAAAAAAAAAAGTAAAGGGCCGGGTTGGCTAACCATGCGCCTAGAACTGTGCGAAGAGTCTTCATAAGTCCCGACTGCTTCGAACATTCTTATAATAGACTTATCATACTCCACTAGATACTGCAGATACTATGTTATCATCGTTTAAGTCGAATTTATGCTTAGTTATTAAAAATTATCGAATAAAGCTAACTTAAATATTTTGCTCCTCCTCCAACGAACTTATTTTGTAAAACTATGCCAATTTATATAATTTGAATTTTTCGAAAGAAGTTTGATGAAGTTTTGTTACTCCTCCTCTTCATGTTTGTATAAATATGAATTTCTCTTGATTAATAATTTCTGTTAAAATTTTACATAATTCTATAATAATAATATATAATATATATATAGTATATATATAGTTTATATATATATATATATATATATATATATATATATATATATTATATATATATATATATATATATATAATTATATTATATATATATATATTATATTATATATATATATATATTATTATATAATATATATATATATATATATAAAAATATTATATATACTAAATATTTATTATATATATATTATAATATATATATATATATATTATATATATAGATATATATATATATATTATTATATATATATTATATATAATATATTATATAGTATATTATATGTATTATATAATATTATATAATATATAAGAGGTGTAGCGGATGATGATTTTTCACCTCTCGCGGTGCGTATAGTTAAAATGCACTATCCGGGATTGCGGATGTGGATGCGAATAGTTAAGTTTAGAGTTTTAGCCATAGGTATAATCATATATATTATATATATATAATATATATATATATATATATTATAAGTTATTTATATATATAGTATTATATATATATATATATATTCATATATATATATATACATATATATATTTATTATATATATATATATATAATATATTATATATTTATATATATATATAGTATATATATAGTATATATATAATGATATAATATATTATATATAGTTATATTATATATATAAGTAGTTACCGAACAGCTTTTGACCACTGGCAGCCTTTTCGATATGAAGGAATAGAGATATTTGCTTTAAACTTAGAATATAATGTATGTATGGGATAAGCTCGAATCCGTGGTAATTTCAAGTCTGTGGGAACTGTATATAGAAGGGGGGTCACCCCCGAGGGGTGGACACGCCGATATTGCGCTTACGCCCTTGTGGCGTGATCTGAGCGGATGAGTTTAGGCCTAACGAGCGTTTGGGCGACCGACCACCTGGAGGTCAAACAGACCGAAGGTCTGTTTGACCGACAGACACAGACTGAGCGCGCGTACGCATACACAAACACAATTATTATTATTATTATTATTAATACGTCGAAGAAGTGTTTCCGGAGGAAACACTTCTGAGTTGTTTTTAAGCCTTCTGCGTGTCCTTTCATCGCCGCAATCAGCACGCCTCGCACACCGGCAGCGCATCGCATACGCCCGCGCACCGCACCGCTCCGTGCCGTAGCGCATCGATTCCCGACTCATCCTCTGGAGTTTTTTTTATTATTATTATTATTATTATTATATTATTATTATTATTATTATTATTATTATTATTATATTATTATTATTATTATTATTATTATTATTATATTATTATTATATTTATTATTATTATTATTATTATTTTATTATTTTATTATAATTATTTAATTATTATTATTATTATTTTGTATTATTTTAACCGGTTTCTTCTTCGCATCCGGTTTCTGAGTCCAATAGTACATCTCATGGGGTAGGCGTTATCGTACGGCTAAAATTTTGGAGAGGTGTTGAGATGGAGAGGTTAACCTCCGTCGTAGACGAGGTTCCGTCCCCGTGGGTCCTGAGGGGGACCCCCCTTAAAAAATGCGAGTGTTTTTCGTAATGTGGCTGAAATTTGGTAAGAGGATTCAGAGTTGAATTTTCAGAAATACCTTGATATGTTGAATCTGTGGATTGGCTCCGGACCGGTGCTGAGGCCACTGCGGTGCGAGTTAATACAACATTGTATAAACACAATATTGATGTCTTTATATATGTATTGGGGTCTGTAGATTTCGAAAATAATGGTTTCAGAACCATAAAGAAAGAAATAAATAATAAATAAAATAAATAAATAAATAAAATAAATAAAATTTCTTCTTCTTTTTGTTTATAAACTTACAAATTACGTTTTACATACCTCAATCAGTAAATCGGTAAATCAAACACTATCCATCTACCCTACTGACCAGTTGTGATCTATTGATCTATTGACTATTGATCTATTCGATCTTATTGATCTATTGATTCAAGTTCAAATATTTTTTACTAAATTTGTCATGTATTTACATACCATAGATCAGTAAATCGTAAATCAACCACCTTCGCCACCTCACTGTTCCGCATCGTGATCTATTTGATCTATTGATCTTATCGATTATTTGATTAAGGTCAAATTTTTCTAAAATTGTAACGTTTTACATACCTAATTCAGTAAATCAGTAAATCAAACCAACCATCCAGCCACCCTTCTGTCCAATCGTGATCTATTTTGATCTAATGATTTATTGATTAAGGTCATATTTTGTACTAAAATTGTCATGTTGTTTTACCATACCGACTAAATCAGTAAATCAGTAAATCATAACAACCATCAGCCACCCTCCTGTTCAATCGTGATCTATTGATCTATTGATCTATTGCTCTATTGATTTAGGTCATATTTTATCTTAAAATTGTCCATCGTTTTACATACATAATCAAGTATTCAGTAAATAAACACCATTCGCCCCTCTCTGTCCAATCGTGATCTGATTGATCTTTGATCTATTGATCCTATGATCTATTGATCTATGATTAAGGTCAATATTTTTAACAAAATTGTCAAATGTTTTTACATACCATTAAATCAGTAAACTCAAGTAAATCAAACCACCATCACCACCCTGCCCTGTCCATCGTGATCTATTGATCTATTGATCTATTGATTCAAGCACATTTCGAGTATCATTTTGGATAAACAAACATAAAAATAAGTTCTTCTTTATACAAAGACCAATCAATATATGTTAACGTAACAAAGTTTTTCACATTATAAAGCTTACTCAGCATCATCTAAACTATAAATAATAAACAACGACAAACCTAACACACTACAAGCAGGAATAAACGGCAACGTTAACAAGTTCTTCAGCACTTAACAGACAGTAAAGTAATAACATAAATCAAAAACGTAATCTTATTCACATTGATCAAGCATGTCTACATATATATAGCTATATATTATTATTATTATGATGGATAGTATATATCATATATATATTATATTATATGTATATATATATATATATATATATATATTAATATATATATATATATATATATATATATAGTATATATATATATATATATAGTAATATATATATGTGATATGGAGGAGACTGAGTATTTTGGCTTTATACTTGGAAATATAGATGTATGTGATGGGATAAACTCGAATCCGTGTAAATTTCACAAGTCTAGGATGTATATAGAGGGGGTCACCGCCGAGGTATGGACGCCGATATATGGCAGCTTACGCCGCTCTGTGGGGCTTCTGAGCGGGTGAGTTTAAGGCCTAGCAAGCGGTTTGGGCGACCGACCAACCTGGCAGGTCAAACGACCGTAAGGTCTGGTTTGACCGCCAGACCCACAGACTGGCCCGCGTAACGCATACACAACACATTATTGTATTATTATTATACGTCGAAGAGTGTTTCCGGAGAAACACTTCTGGAGCTTGTTTTTTTAAGCCCTTCTTTGCGTGTCTTCTCGCCGCATGCACGCTCTTTCACGACCGCAAGGTCCACGCACCGCACCGCAATGCCGCACCGCTCCGTTGCCGTAGCGCATCGGATTCCGACTCATCTCATGAAGTTTTTTATTATTATATTGATTATTATTATTATATTAATTATTATTATTATTATTATTATTATTTTATTATTATTGTTATTATTATTATTATTATTATTATTATTTTATTATTTTATTTATTATTATTATTATTTATTCTTTGTATTATTTCCACCGCTGTTTCTTCTTCGCATCCGTCTCAGCCTATGGCTCCGTTAGGGTTATCGTATCGTGCTAAAATTTGGAGAGGTGTAAGAATGGATAGGTAACCTCGCGTAGACGAGGTTATCGTCCCCGTGGTGGTCCCTGAGGGGGACCCACGCCCCTTAAAAATCGAAGTGTTCGTAATTGGTGAAATTTGGTGAGAGGATTCAGGGTTGAATTTCTAGAAATACTTGATATGTGAATCTGTGGAGTTGGCTCCGCCCGTGCTGGAGCCACTGCGGTGCCGAGTTATAAATTCGTATAACAAAACCATAAAATGGGTAAATGTCTTTATATCATGTTATTGGGTTCCTGTAGATTTTCGAAAATACATGGTTTCAGACATCAGAAGAAATAATCAAATAAAATAAATACTATAAATAAATAAATAAATAAATAAATAAAATTTCTTATTCTTTTGGTTTATAACTTACAACAATTTACGTTTTTTAACATACCCTAAATCAGTAATATCGGTAATCAACCACTATCCACATCCACCCTCCTGACCATTGTGATCTATTGATATATTGATCTATCGATCTATTGATCTATTGATCTATTGAATCTAATTGATTATAGGTCATATTTTTTAACTAAATTTGTCATGTTTACATACGCATATATAGTAAATCAGTAATCAAACCACCATTCAGCACCACCCTCCTACCAATTCGTGATCTATTGATCTATTGATCCTATCGTCTATGATTAGTCAATTTTTTAGCTAAAATTGTAAGTTTTACATATCCCTATAGGTAAATCAGTAAATCAAAACCACATCCAGACCACCATCCTGTCAATTCGTGAATTATTGATTATTGAATCTATTGATCTATTGCTCTATTGGTCTATTGATCTTTTGATTAAGGTCATATTTTTTTACTAAAATTGTATGTTTTTACATACCATAAATCAGCAGAAATCAGTAAATCAAACCACCATTAAGGCACCCTCCTGTCCATCGTGATCTTATTTGATCTTATTGATCTATCGTTATTGATTCAGTCAATTTTTTACTAAATTGTAACGTTTTTACATACCCTAAATCAGTAAATCAGTAATCAACGTCATCATTCCAGCCCCATCTGTCCCATCGTGATCTATTTGATTCTACGTTGATAGCTATTGATACTATTGATTATTGATTAAGGTCAAATTTTTTACTGAAAATTGTCTCATGTTTTACATACCTAAATCAGTTAAATCCAGTAACGTCAAACCAACCATTCAGCACCTCCTGTCCAATCGTGATTATTAGATTATTTTGATCTATGGATCTATTGATCTATTGATTAGGTCATATTTTCTAAAATTGTCCACTGATTATACATACCCAAATGCAGTAAATCAGTAAATCAAACCACCATTCAGCACCCTCTGTTCTATTGATCTTATTGATCTATTGATCTATTGAATCTATTGATCTACTGATCTATTGATTAAGGTCATATTTTTCTACTAAAATTGTCATGTTTAACATACAGTAAATCAGTAAATCATAAATCAAACCACCATCCAACACCTCGTGTCCATCGTGATCTATTGATTCAAGTCACATTTCGAGTATCAGTTTTGATAAACATACTAAATCAAGTTTCTTTTTACAAAGCAATCATATATGTTAACGTACAAAGTTATTTTGCACATTAATAAAGCTTTCTCAGCATCCATCTAAACTATGAATAGTAACCTACAACGACAAACTAACACATCTAAACAGGCAATAAACGGGCAGTTAACAAAGTTTCACACGTTAACAACATAAGTAACAACATAAGCATCCAAAAACGTAACTTATGTCACACTTGGTCAACCATGTCTCTAACATAACAATGATTAATTTTACATTAACATGGTAATAATTTAACAAAAAGTTTCATAAACCTAGTGTCAATTATCATACAGACAATACGAAAGTGATGCTAACGTAACAAAGTTTTCAATTAATAAGCCATAAATTGGCTGAGAACTCAGAATATAATTTAACAATGACAAACCTGCACATCTTAAGCACAAAATACAACTGCTGCATTCCAATCAGGTCGCAAACTTATCATCAGTAAAAAGTAAACTAAACAAGGCTCACACAAACATAACCCATTAACACTTATTTGCAAAACATACAATCACATGACAATGTTAGATTTTACATTAACCATAGAAATAGTTTATCAAAAAATTCACGCATGAACCGTACTAACAGTCATAATACCCTAATGGGTAAAGACAAACAAAGTAAAGTTTTACCCTCTGTAAAGCTAAACTCCGAACATACGATTAGTCTAACTTATCACAAAACAACCAGACAAATAAACAGTTATCATTAACACATTAGTCAAATAAAGCGACATATGAGGGAATTTTAGCATTAACATACGTAATATTGTCCAAAAGATTTATCGATACCTTACTAACAACCATCATAATACCTAACCGAGTAAGGACGGAACAAAAGTAAGTTTTTTAGGCTTATCTCTTTTTTAGACTCCGCCCCCTTTCAAAATAACAACTTTAAACATGAAAATGATTTTATGCTATAAACATTTGCATAAAGTGATGCAATACTTATTATATTTGACCCTCTGACAGGAATATGAGCAATGTAGCCAGTCGCCATTTTCGATTTAGCAATTAATATAATGACATCATCGTGGGAATAACGAAACTACCTCGTGAAGATATCAACAACAAGCGTAAGAGATGCGCGGGAGAGATGTCTCGATCCGTAATCACACTTGCGAAAACTATCAATGAAGAAAATAGTGTAATATAACATCCCTTAAATGATAATGAGATTCTTTTCTTTCAACCAATCAGAAAAAAAAAAAAAACAAGAATACGACGTACGAATGAACCATATCAGTTCAAAAAGGGTATATATTCTCGTTGACAACAACAACAACCAACAATAACATAAAGTAAATGATAAGTGTCTTTAGATAACGGAGACTAAAACAACGAAGTATGCTAACAGTAACAAAGTTTTCCACATTAATCAAGCTAACATAACATAAAACCTGAACTAGAATATGATGTAGCACGACAAACGAACACTACTTAGATAGCGAATAAACCACTACATCTAACAAACTATGCACTAAAGCCAGTAAAGTATCCTACACATCGTAACAACGATAACATATTCACACTTTTTGCAAGCATATCTCTACATATCAATGTTAATTTTACATTAAGCATCGGGTATATTTAACAAAAGTTTTAGCTAAACTGTCTAATCAAACATACTAACAAGAGAATTAGATGCTAACGCGTAAAATGTTTTTATACATCAACTTTCGTATATTAACAAAAATTCATCTAACCTCGTCTAAATAATCAATCATCTCCAGGAATATTGCAAACATAAACAAAGTTTTATCCAAACATAACAAAGAAATATACAAATTTTATTCCTGACAGTACATAAAAATAGAGTTCTTGAATAAATATCACAGTAATCCGGTAACAGTTCTACTGATTCTATAAAGCCAGTAATCAGAAATCAAACCACCCATTCCTGCAGTCCCTACCCATCCACCCGCCTATGATCTATTGAAACTATTGTCAAGTCATTTGTTTCGAGTATCATTTTTTGATAACATAAATAAGAGTAAGTTCTTTAGTATACTTGACACCTACGAATTATATGCTTACACATGAACCGAAACAAAGTTTCAGCATGCAATAAAGCTAACTATCATAACCGTAACTAAGAATATAATGTCAAATAATGCAAACCTAACAGACCTCGCGTATGAAATAATCAGCTACATCCTGAAAATCCCCCACTTATCAGAGGTAAAGTAGCTAACAGGTCATCCAATACTCGATATGTTCCCACTTTTTGGGCGATATCTGCAAAACGGTTAAAGCCGTATTATCTAACAAAATCCTAACATAAGTGCCAATCTATCAAAGATCAACATCTTTGAACTTGAAGTTGACACTATCTTCCTAAAGTGTCACTCGTTTCGGGAGTATAACTCAGTTTGACCTATGAATAATCGTAGACATTAAGCAAATTCTAGGGCAAACTAACATTACTCAACAAAAACCTAACCTAGACTCACGTTTCTAACACATCATCTTCAGTTAACAACAGTAATATTTTACAAAACTCATCATTTCTCGTAGCAAATCAGTTTTATTTTCACATTGTCATAGTAATCTTTAACATAACGTACGTAACTTACGAATAAACAGTTTCATTAACAGAGTTAATCTAAGGCAAACACTTACCTTCCACGAGAAATCCCAGAGGGATACGTCCGCCTGAAAGGGTATGAATCGTGATGGGGATGACCCCGAAGGGGTGTAAGGGCTTTGCCCTCAGCGAAGGGCTGCAGGCTTCTCGCTCCTTCGGGCCAAAGCCAAAGCCAGATCGATAACCTACCCCATTTGTAGCTGTATATTGGACTCAGAACCGGATGCGAAGAAGAAATAATAAGAATAATAACAAAAATAATAATAATAATAATAAATAATATAATAAAATATAATAATAATAATAATAATAATATAATAATAAATAATAATTAATAAAATAATCAAATAATAATAATAATAAACTCCAGAGGATGAGTCGGAATCGATGCGCTACGGCGCGGTGCGGTGCGTGGCGGTGCGGTGCGGTGCGAGGCGGTTGCGATGCGGCGATGAAGGACACGCAGAAGGGCTTAAAAAACAACTTAGAAGTGTTTCCTCCGGAAAATACTCTCTTTCGACGTACATAATAATAATACTAATGAATAATAATAAAATAATAATATAATAATAATTAATAATATAATATAGATAATATAATAATATAATATAATGTGTTTGTGTATGCGTACGCGCCCTCAGTCCTGTGTCTGTCGGTCAGTACAGACTTCGGCTCCTGTTTGAAACCTCCCAGGTTGTCGGTCGCCAAACGCTTAGTTCGGCCTAAACTCACCCGCTAGAAGCGCACAAGGGCGTTAAGCCGCTATATTGGCGTCCACCTCGGGGTGACCGCCTCTATATACAATCCACAGAGCTTGAAATTTACACTGAGGATTCGAGCTTATCCATACCATACATTATATTCCCAGTTTTAAAATCAGCAAATTCTCTATTCCTTCATATCGAAAAGGCCTGGGTCTCTCAGATGGCGTAACTACTATATCTACTATATATATATCATTATATATATATATAATAAGTATATATATATTAATATATATATATATATTATATAATATATATATATATTATATAATATATATATGTACTGTGTGTTACCAGAGAGCAGGACGCTTGACCCAAGCCTCTTTTTGCACCCTAAACTTCTTTTCCCACCCTCCACCTTGCCTGGTTCATTTGGAAAAGGTAATATATATATTAATCTTGAAATTATTAATTCTCAAATTGCTTCAAAAACAAAAGTGCTGAAGCTCTTTCATGGAAGCGTTTGCTTCTCTTTACGTCGTAAAAATGAGATCTGAACCACTGAAAGACGCCTCCACTAGCTACACTTGTTGAAAGGCAATGCTAAGAATTCCTGACGACTCTGCAAACCAACAGTGGATCTTTATTGAATTTCAAGTTTTTCAACCTTTTGATATTTTTCGATTCGATGATAGAGTGTCTTTTGGCACCTCTGAACAAGACTCTTTATCGCTGCTTAGAAGCCAAAAGAAACGTTGTGGATTTCGGCAATGATATACTAACAGATGGTAATTTCGTTTCTGCATCGTGTGATCTTCTTGCTTTTTTAATTGGTTTGTGATATTCGCCTTTCAGCCAGCATTTCATCAGCAGGCATCTTAAATTAATTTTCACACATCTTGTGAAACACGTGGTTCAGAGTTTGATTTTGTAATCTAGACTAGAATAGTTGCTATTTGCAACATGCATCACGTTTTGCAGAGTTTGAAATCTTTATCTATTTCCAGCATGAGCGTTTCTGTCATCTTTGAAGTCCCTACTTTAATATATATTATATATAATATATATAGTATATATATATATATATATATATATATATATATATAGATATATATTATATAACTGATATTAGCTATATGATATACTGATATATATATATAATATATATATATTATATTATATAAATATATATATATATATATCTATATATATATATATATATATATTAATATATATATATATATTATATATTTATATATAATATATATATATATATATATATATATATTATATATTATATATATATAAATTATAATTATATTATATATATTAGTATATAGTATATACTATATGATATATATATTATATATAATAATATATATATATTTATATATATATATATATAATATAATATATATATTATATATATATATATATATATATCAGATTATATATATATATATATATATATTATATATATATATATATTATTAGTATATAGTTATATATATATATACTATATATCTATATATATATAAATATATATAGTATTATATATATATATATATATATATATATAATATATAATATATATATATATTTATATTATATTATATATATATATAAATATAGTTATAATATATATTATATATTTATATAATATATATATATATTATATATGATATATATATAATTATTATATTATTATATTATATATTATATTATATTATATTTATATTTATAAATATATATATATATATATATATATATATATATATATATCTATATATTATATATATATATACTATCTATATAATTATATATATATATAGTATATATATATATAATATATATATATATATATATGGGGTACAGAAGTCCAACTCCACGTCCTCGTCGTGTACCCGAAACTCGACTAACGGAGCTCTGGCTTGGGTAGGACAGGCCTAGCAAGCCGCTACCCGAAATCCTATTTGCTCAAGAACCCAATGTGATGCCTCTGAGCAAGACTGACCCAAGGTTGACTAACCGGCTAGAAAGCGGACTAAGAAATAAGGATTTGTACTATAGAATTTGCACAATTAATGTGAGTACGCTGAGAGGTAAGGAGGAGGAGATTGTAGACTTAATGAAGGAGAGAAGATTGGACGTGATGGGAATGAGTGAAATGGGATACGAGGGAGAGGGTACTATGAGAGGATACCTGAAGACTTTGTACTGATATACAAGGGATTGCAAGAAAAAAAAGACACGATGTGGCGATCGTGGTGAAACCGGATATCTACAAGAATATAACAGAAACGATACTCATAAATGAAAGATTAATGGCCATTACGATGAAGGTCAGAGGAGAGAGATTAAGTATAATTCAAACATACGCCCCACATAGGGGAAGACCAAGGGAGGAAAAGGAGAGATTTAGAGAAGAACTTCAACTACTGTACGATAGTATTAGGGGAAAAACAAAGAGCATAATTGGAGACCTGAATGCACATATTGAAACTAGGAGAGAAGGAGATCAGAGAGTCGTGGGGGCTTTCGAAGTGGGAGACAGGAACGAAGAAGGGGAAACTGATGATAGAATTTTGGCAGTGAGAACGGATTATAACTTTCATGAACACAAGCTTCCAAACATGAGAAAGTAAAAAGTGGAGCCTGGTACCGATGAGGGTGGATTTACGAAAGATACGTAGAAAATCATGATAGATTTAGTTTTTGACCATAAAAAGAATATAATTTATGGACGTGGAAGCGCCTATCCGGAACGTATCTTCGGGATTCGACCACAGGATGGTAATTGGAATACTGAGATGGAGAAGAGAGAGATAAGCCGAGGAAATTAATTAAAAAGAGATATTTGCTAGAAGAACTAAAGGACCAGGCATTGAAGGAGAAATTTGATGAGACCTTAAAAAGGAGAAAGATGTAAGTAGGAAATATGAGAGAAACAATAGATGAAAATGGAATAAATTTAAGGAAAATATGATGGGAACAGCAAAAGAGATACTGGGAGAAAAGAGAATAAGTAGAGGGAGGAGGAAAAAGACAGCATGGTGGAACGATGAAGTGAAGGCTGCCATAACTGATAAGAATAGGGCATACAGGAAATGGAATGAAGTAAAAATAACTGAAGACAAATAGATTGATATGCTTGAGCCAGAACAATTGGGCATGAAAGCTAAAAAGAAGGAGTATGAAGCAATCATGGGTAAAAATAGGGTCGGATCTGAAGGAGAACATGATGGGAACCAAAAAATTAATCTATGGATTGGCTAAAAGTATGATGAGATCCTTGAAAGAACCAGAAACGCACGTCAAAATGAATAAGGATGGAGAAATGCTGGTAGGGGAGGAGGAGGTGTTGGAAAGATGGAGAGAATACTCTGAGGAATTGTTGGGATTTGAGGTTGAGGAGGTGCAGATGGAGAGGGAATGAGAGGTGGTGGAGGAAGGAGAAAGGACAGAGGGGATATTGCTGGAGGAAATAAGAGAGGCAACAAAAACGCAAAAGAATGGAAAAAGCCCAGGAACCGATGGATTGAATGCTGAATTATACAAGACTGGAGAAGGAGTGGAAGTATGGCTACTAGAACTACTGAATGGAATATGGGACAAAGAGAGAATACCTGACGAATGGAGTAGAGCGGTGGTTTTGCCCTATAATAGATAGATAAGAAAGGAGAATAAAAGAATTTGTCAACACTACAGAGGGGATACGCTTTAACTATGTTGCTAGCAATATCGAAGATAATAATTGGAAAGGAGACTGAGACTCAAAGTTTGAAGATGACTAGGAGTTGAAGTATGGCTTCAGAGCGGGAAAAAGTACAATGGATTCAATCTTCTCATGAAAAATGATGATGGAAAAAACAATAGAATGGAATAAAGGAGCAGATGTGGCGTTTGTAGACTTTGAGAAGGCCTTTGATAGGATTGATAGGGAAAGCTATGGCGAGCACTGGACGAAACAAGAGTATGAAATACAAAAATTTAAAAAGAGCAATAAAAAGTACATTACTACTGCACGTACAAGAAATAGATAGGGAAAAAGTAAGAGGAGAAGGATGGTTTGAGGTGAATTCGGGAGTGAGACAGCGGCAGTGTGCTCTCGCCCCTGCTATTCATATTATACATGGATTACGGACTGAAGAGATATGTATGACAGGTCGACAATGACACACACTGCTATCGATGGCAATGTGCACATTGATAGGCGAGCGAGGGAGCGGACCGTGCAGGAAATGTTGAACACAGATGGATGCCCAATGGGAGAATTGGTATGAAATGAAACAACCGGAGAAGACGGAGGTAAATGAGAATGCTAAGAGAAAGACAGAACTGGAACATCAATATAGCAAGGAAGAGGACTACAGCAGGTGGATAAATTCCAAATACTTGGGAGTGATGATGGAAGGGAAAGGAGGTCAGGGAGGAGAGATAGGCGAAAGGATAAAGAAGTTCTCTCAGAAAACGTGGAGCATTATACCCAGTACTAAAAGAAACAGCTATACCAAAGAAGTGAAAATGGTGATATATAAAACAAAAACTGAGACCATTACTAGTGTATCGGATCGGAATGCTGGGCACTGACACAACATCAAATGAGAAAGAGGTGGAGCGCGGCGGAGATGAGGGTACTGAGATTGATAAAGGGAGTTACCCTGAGAGATACGGCGGAGAATGAGGAAATAGGAGGAGCTGAGAATTGGAATCATACTAAACATATACAAACAGATCAACTGGATGGTATGGACACTCAAGAGAAATGGAGAGGGAATTGGACGCAAGAAAGGTGGAATGGACGCCAATGGGCGTTACAGCCTGGCGGGCAGAACCGAAAGACAGATGGAAGGATGACGTAGAAGTGCGATGAAACGCCAGAGGAGTGCTATGGTGATGTGGAAGAGAGAAGTGTACGAAGATAGAAACCACTGGAGGAGGTTCTGCAGAGGCGCACCTGACAGGTCAATACAGATCTACCAGAGGGATGGTGAATAAGGTGAATATTCAGTAAGGTTCATACGACATATCACCATTTCCTGCGTATCTGTAAGGTGGTGTTGGTTGTGATAATTTTTTTACAACCATCACCAACTGAGTTTTCACGAATAAGAGAATTTTTAACATTTTTTTTCATTGCTGTACCGGACTGAATTCAAGAAAAGCAGCTCAGTGTTAGAGCACTCGCGAAAACAAGCGAGGGTCCCAGGTTGCACTGGTCGGATAGGTAGGGGAATGTGAGCTATTCTCTCCTTGTGCTTGGCTTCGTCCTGCTGCGACGTTTAAAGGGAACGTACAACTCGCTCCTTGATTAGGGGCTATCTGCCGTGAGGTGATGGTGTATGCTGTAGAAAAAAAAAAAAAAATAAAAAAAAAAATCTCTGCAACACGCTTAAAATATTAAAATTTCTTTTTTTTAATTATTATTTTATATTTAATATTCAAAAACTACTAAGAATAGAGTTTGAAATTGTTGGATAGCTCCTCCATCCCAGAGTTTAAATAAAATTAATTTCGATGCATAAAATTTTGCTTTGTGAAAATTCCAAATCGTAAAAATATATTTTCCTTTTAAGTAGTTAGAGTTATTTAAATGATAAACATCCTCTTCTCCCGAAAAATGGTGCAGACATAGCTTCTTGAGTTGACTCTTTAGATTTTGTTCTCCTTCTAGTAGCTGCATTTTAACTTCATAAACTTCCTGGTATTGTCTCTTCTGATCTTCTCTTCTCTCATTCTCTCTGGTTTCCAGCTGCGTCCCCACTTGACGACGGTCGAATCTATATTATCTATATATATATTTATATATTATATATATTGATATATTAGTTATAGAATATTATATATATATATATATAGTATCATATATTTATATATAATATATAGTATATAGTATATATACTATATTATATGATATATAAATATATATAATATATATTATAGACACGCAGTTTCTCATCATCATAGATGAATACTAATCCATCTATCGCGCAAAAAATACTCACGCGGATGCGGATGGGGATAAAGAAAATGATGAGGATATCCGCTACACTTCGTATATATCAGTAATATATAATAACTATAGCGTATCATAAGTAGTTATTAGTGATAGTACTATATATATATATATTATGAGTGTGATGATTATTTATTCGAAGCTAGTATATATTTCATACTATTAGTTATATTATATTAATTAATTAGTATCTTGAGTTGTAAGGCGAAGCGGTTGGTGAAGTGTTTATATGATGAAAATTCTGCCTGGCCTTAGGCAGTCTTAGATGACGTCGTATCCTCTCAAGACTGGTCACGCTTGGACGCTCCTTTTTGATGACGTCGACGGCTTGGTCGGGGAAGGACGAGCGGGGAAACGACGTCTCTAAGACTCCTAAATGGAGGGATATACAAAAACTTTAAGGCGTGCATGTCCTACTACAGGAGATGACGAGGATACGTTAACCATCGTCTACGGCAGACGAGGGTTAAAGTCCTATCCAAAAGCATAAAAAGAATACGCAAAGTTTGAGGGAGTATATGAGCGTCTCTACAGACTTCTTCCCTAAAGGAAGGGATGATTTTTGGAAACTAGTTACTTTTACCATGAGATTTGCCCTTTACTAACTTATATATATAACCTATAGCGTAGTATATAGGTATCTATAGATCTACATAATTATATATATACATAAGTATAGTAAATATATCATAGTGTATATATAGTATAGTATAAGTATATATATTATAGTATATAGTATAATGTATATGTTCTCTATATATATATATAACATATTTAATATATTATATATGATATAATAATATATAATATATATATATATTATATATATATATATTATTATAATATATATATAATATATGAGTTATATAGTGTATATATCTATATATCTATATATCTAATATATTATATATTATATATATATATATATAATATATATGATAGTATATAATAGAGATAAATATAGTATGATAGTATAGTGCTCAAAGTATAACATGTAATGTAATTTAAAATAATTTGTGGTGTTTAGATCATACTATTTTAATAGATAATCTTATAGAAATATGAGTTAGCCTCATTTCATTTGAGAAACAATTAAAGAAAACGGATTGTTAGAATGTCATTTTATACCATTTTATTTTTGGAATATAGAAATACTTTTGTTGTTTATGTTATTACCCTTATTTTTATCATAACGCTGCTAAATAATATAATATATATTTATGAATATAATAATTTTATATGCCTTATTTATGGCTAAATAGCTCTTGTTTTTATTGTTGATTTTAGAAAAATAATCTCTCTCTCTCTCTCTCTCTCTCTCTCTCTCTCTCTCATCTCGTCCTCGTCTTCTGTGTTCTCTCTCTCGATCTTCATCTCTCTCTGTCTCTCTCTGTCCCTGCTCTCTGGTCCTCTCTCTCTTCTCTTTCATCTCTTCTCGGTCTCGTCTCTCTCACTCTCTCTCCATCTCTCTTCGTCATCAGTTCTCTCTCTCTCGTCGTCAAATGAAACTTGACTCGAGAGTAAAGCATCGAAGATAAAAGTAAAATGAGCTTAATGAAATCTATATTATTTACCTTTGTCAGCGAGTCTTTTATATGTAGTAAGATGATTTTTAAATAAATTAAAACCGAAAATCCAAAGTGGTTGTTAGGCACCTTACCCTTAAGTGAAAGTATAACGGTTAATAGCTACTTAGTGTTGCTCGACCTGCCAAAGCGACATATAGGTAAAGCTGGTGGTGAAGAGGGCGACCTTCCAGCCAGCAAGGCAACTAGCCGATGCTGTCTATTTTGGGTCTCACAAACGTAAAATGGAAGTACTAACGTGAGACTTCAAAAAGAACTTCCACAACTAACTGCTCCTGGATGAAGTGGAGAAATGGAAATAACTC
>JABUQX010093796.1:32500-41423 GCA_015478945.1 Trachelipus rathkii | reverse complement strand
ATATATATATATATATATATATATATATATATATATATATATATATATATATATATATCTCAGATTATTTCAACACTAGACGAGAATAGTAAACAATTATTGAAAAAAATTTTAAAATAAAGTAACTTTACCATTGTAGTGATGAAGAAAGTCTGACTCACAAATAGTAAACACATGATTCGGAAACCTCTTTCGTATCAGGTATTGATGTTGTATCAATCATTACCTGCGCTGAAATAAAAAAAAAAAGTTTAAAGCTTCTAAAAAAAATTTAAAAGTAAAATTCCTCATTTGTTTTTGTACAGGTGATTCGTAGCTATGATTGTAAAGGTATTGAATTATATGGCTCTCTTGATATATATATATATATATATATATATATATATATATATATATATATATATATATATATATATATATATATATATATATATATATATATATAAAATAAATATATATTCAAATAATATATATATATATATATATATATATATATATAAGGAAATAAGGATAAACATTTAATTAAGAACGCTTTCTTATAAATAAGTTGAATGTAAACTAGATAAAAATAAACAAATCTGGAAGCAAATGAAGGAAGCGGTTGTTAGTAGTGCAAAAGAAGTATGTAGATGTGCTAAAGTAGGAAGTAAGAATGTTAACAGTGGGTGGTGGAATGAAGAGGTGATGCAAGCAGTTAAAAGTAAAAAAGAAGCGTTTTTGAATGTACTAAAAGCCAACGATGAGGTTTCAAAAGAAAGATGTTTGGAATTATATAAGGAGAAAAAAAGGAATACAAAAAGATGCATACGTAGGAGGATAAAAAGAGGTAAATGAACAGTTTGGAAGGAGGATGAATGGGGACTTAAAAGAAATAGGAAGCTTTTCTGGAAGGAAGCGTGAAAGGTTAACAATGAGAATAAGGGGAGTCTGCTTAGAATAAGAATGATTAGGAATGGTGCTTTCATAACTGATGAAATGGATGTGAGGAGAGTGTGGAGGGAACACTTCGAAAATCTGCATAACATTGGCAGGAATGAAGAGGTGACAGTGATTGTGTGGGTTTGATGGTGGAAGAAGGAATAAGCATTTTGGTGATGAGGTTATTAGTACGGAGGAGGCAATAGGTAGATTGAGAAAGTTGAAGAATGGTAAATCTACAGGCATAGATGAAATTACTGGTGAAATGATCAAGAAAGGAGGCGAAATGGTGATTGAGTGGATTTGGAAGTTGTGTAATAAAGCGTTTATGGAGGGTATAGTTCCGAAGGATTGGAGGAGAGTAGTAATAGTACCCTTATATGAGGGTAAAGGGGATAAGGGTAGCTAAAAAAATTATAGGGGAATTAGCTTACTGAGTGTTGTAGGGAAGATATATGCTGGTATTTTGGTCGAAGGAGTGCGTCGAGTGATTGAGGGATTGATTGGTGAATAACAAGGTGCGTTTAGAGGTAGTAAAGGATGTGCGGATCAAATCTTTACATTGAAACAAATGATTAAGAAAATGGGAGAGTTGAAGAGTAAATTGTATTTTGGTTTTATGGATTTGCAGCAGGCGTATGATAAGATTGATATTGAAGCTCAATGGCAGGTGTTAGTGATATATGGTGTTGGTGGTAGGCTTCTGAATGGAATCAAATGTATGTATGACGATAGTGAAGCGTGTGTAAGAATAAATGAAGTTTAAAGCAATTGGCTTAATATTAATAGCTGAGTGAGGTAGGATGTGTTATGTCTCCTTAATTATTTAATTTGTGTATGGATGGGGTTATGAAAGAATTAGAGTTGGGGTGGCAGTAGAAGGTGTTAGAATGATGGAGTATGGAAGAGAGTGGAAGGTGCCCTACATATTATATGTGGATGATTTGGTTTTGTGTGGCGAATCTGAAGAGAGTTTGAAGGGATTGGTAGAGGGATTTGACAGGGTGTGTGAAAGGAGGGATTTAAAAGTAAACGTAGATAAGAATTATATATATTATGGTTGTGAGTAAAGACAGTCCTCGGTGTGAAGTTATGTTGGATGGTGAGCAACTGGAACAAGTGTCTGAATTTAAATATTTAGGATATATATGTTGGATGAAATGGGAAGGGATGATGCTGCGTGTAGTAGGAAAGTTGTGAATGGTAGGAAGGTGGCTGCTGCAATTAAATCGTTGGAGGATGTGAAGGGACTAAGTCTTGAGTGCGCTAGGGTCTTACATGAGGGTATGCTGTTACCTGTGTTAATGCATAGTAGTGAAACTATGATCTGGAATAAGAGGTATAGATCTTAAGTACAATGTGTTCAGAAGGACAATTTAGGGGCGTGTTACGTGTGAGAAGAATTAATAAAATGAGGAATGAACGTATTAGGGAGTTGTGTGGTGTGAAGAAAGGAGTAAATGAGAGAATAAATGAAAGTACATTGAAATGGTTCGGTCATGTGGAAAGGATAGATGATAGTCGGTTTTTTAAGCGGATATAAAGTGGTGAGCGTGCTGGGAATCGACCGGCTGGGAGACCGAAGAAAAAGTGGATTGAGTCAGTAAAGGAATATTTGGAGGAGACAAATGTGAGTTTGGCAGAAGCGAGAAGGAAGGTGCATAATAGGACTGAATGACGGGGTTTGTGAGGGGGTATGTTTGTGGCCCACCTGGGCCAAGGGATGAACCCTACGTTGACGAGATGCCATAGTGAGGGTCCGTTGCAGTCCCATGAAGCCCTAGTGTGGATTTTTCTAACTTAGTTGAGTTCTCATGTAAGGGCCTAAAGGGGCGGTAAGGCTAGGATTTCTTTTCGACTTGCGTCATATTCTTCTACTACTTTTTTGTTTCCGGTGCACCTTACCCCCGGACAATGGGGAAAGAAGGTGTGTGATGATGATGATGACGATGGTGATGGTGATGGTGATGGTGATGGTGATGATGATGATATATATATATATATATATATATATATATATATATATATATATATATATATATATATATATATGTATACTATATATATATATATATATATATATATATATATATATATATGTATAAGGATTTCAAATTTTATTTTAATTAAGGTATTACTATCTATTATTACTGTTGACGTCTTAAGTCTATATACTGTTTATATATATATATATATATATATATATATATATATATATATATATATATATATATATATATATATATATATATATATATATATATATATATATATATATATATATATATATATATATATACAGTAAGCACGGTACATGAAAATTTCTTGAGCGATACCGGTACATCGATACTTGTAAATTCTCTTGGGCGATACCGATACACGGTACTTTGAAAAAACGTTTGGGCGATACCGGTACTCGGTATTGTATCGCCGATACATCCGATACATCGGTACATTTGAAGACATAAACAAAAAATGATAATAGTTTTTCGAATAATAGTTATACACATAATACATTCTATTACTGTTGATATAGTTTTATGTCGATTCGGTGCTTCTTCATCTGTAACTTTTAAATTGTATAAAAATTAAAGTTAAACAAAGGTAAAGATTTTAAAATTTACATAGAAACGAAAGTTTAAAATTGCTGTCACAGTGAGCAAGTTCAAAAAATCCAGAAGTTATTAATTCGGACTTACACCAGTTTGTTGCATTAATATTTTTGAAATGTTCTTCGGAATCTTTTGGAACTAATGAATCATTTTCAGTGTTACATTTACGCATTGTTAAATTTAATTTGAAAAATAAAACTTCAAAAAATATTAAATAAAAATTACAAACAAATTGACAAACCTAACTTCTTCAATCAACTTGCAATATGAGACTGCGAGTCTGAAGTCCGAACGGCATAAATTTTGAATGTCACGATTGCAGGAATAAACATATTGAAACATACGTTTCACTTAAATGATATAGCTGCGTTTCCAGAAGCCCGAGTGCAGCCCGTGTGCAAATCGACTCGGAAACGCTTCAATTACATTAAGCAATCAGAGAACAGGAAATTTGGTACTGGAAACGGCCGAGCGCGCCGTCGGATCAGCTGACAATTGTAAACAATACTCTTATATATGTATCTAGCGCATAAATGACTGATATATTAGTATCCTTAATATAAAGGTTAACTAAAATATTAAAAAAACTTTTTGGCAACCATCGACACATGTTTTGTACAGAAATTTGTTTGTAAACAAGTATCCTTCCGCAGCCGCCCGTTTACTAATTCCAGAAATCGAGGATTTAACAACGGGCGCCTGACGTGACGTTTATGGCAATAAGTGCAAGCAAGGCGCTGGAAACGTACATGTGCGCCTGTGTACCCGCCCGGGCTACTCGGGTTTCTGGAAACGCAGCTATATTGAACAAGAGAATTATGAAACTATATATATATATATATATATATATATATATATATATATATATATATATATATATATATATATATATATATATATATATATATATATATATATATATATATATATATATATATATATATATATATATATATGTGTGTGTGTATATATATATATATATATATATATATATATATATATATATATATATATATATATATATATATATATATATATATATATATATATATATATATATATATATATATATATATATATATATATATATATATATATATATATATATATATATTTATATTTATATTTATATATATATATATATATATATATATATATATATATATATATATATATATATATATATATATATATATATATATATATATTTTACAGTTGTCACCACCACTCACGGGCAGAGCCCTATTCAAGGAGGGGTGTTACGCCTCTATAAGTCAACAACAAGCAAATTACACCCAGATGAAGCACAGACGCAGGCTTTGAAGTGGGGAGATTAAATTCAGCAGGAAACACAGAAAGAAGGAGAGAAAATTCCTCTGAACAGATGTGGCAGGAAAGAAGAAGCACCGCAGCGAGCCTGGAGTTACCTACATCGACACAAAACTCATGTGCAGACACAGCACCCTTAGTGCTATGAGACGGCGACATAAAGGTGAGTGCGCGAGTGATAAAGCTCCCTCGAGAGCACCTGCCGCTGCGGTACCTATAGAAAGAGATAAAAGCAACATCGCCGTAAAGATGGGGGTCCAAGTGAACTGGAAGGCACAGACAGTTTATAATCCTTTGGCCTTTGATTCGACCCTATTTAAAAGCAGGGTGAAAATAGAGGCCCCATGAGAGCAGTACTCCATACAATTGCGGATGAGGCCCATGTATAGCTGGAGCAGCTGGGAAAGAGGAAAAAGTCTCGCAGTCTAAACAGAACTCCCAGTTTCTTTCAGGCCGCCCTAGCAACATTGTGATGTGAGTTTCAAGACAATTTTGTTTGTTTTTTTAAGACGCAAGGGATAATTATGTTGTCACCAGGAGAGAGGAAGCATCTTCAAAAGAGAGATAGGAAAGTTGAAGGTGTCTTAGAGAGGGATTTTAAAGTTGAGTTTTAAAGAATTGAATTTCCACAGTTGGTGACTCCACCCCGGAAATTCTATCCAGATCAGCGAATAGAAATCGGAAGATTAAGACGAGCAATTCTAAAGTAAAAGAAGAGGCAGAATTGAAATGAGTTGATGAATGAAGGTTGAGTCATCGGCATATGAGTGAATAGAGTTAGATGTGCAGGTGAGAAGATCATTAATGAAAAGTAGGAATAAGACAGAACCCTGAGGAACACCACTATTGACAGAAAGGAAGAAGAAGTCTCCCCATCAACAACAGCCGATATTGAGCGATTTGAAGAAAACTAGACATAAGTAAGCAAGAGAAGGAGAACCCAAAGGAGGGGAGCTTGGAGAGCAGCGACGCGTGCCATACCGGTCAAATGCTTTGGATATGTCAAGCGCCACCACGCAAGTCTCCCCGTAGTTCCTAAGGGCGGAAAACCATAAATCAGTAAGATAGGAAAGTATATCGCCAGTAGACCTCGAGCGCCGAAAGCCATACTGGCGATCGGAAAGAAGTGAATATAAATATATATATATATATATAGATATATATATATATATATATATATATATATATATATATATATATATATATATATATATATATATATATATATATATATATATATATATATATATATATATATATATATATATATATATATATATATATATATATATACTAAAAACAAATATACCTTTTAATAGTACGCATTCTCGCAAATTACAAAAAAACAAGTGGGCGATACCGATACATCGGTACTTTAGCAACAGTGTTGGCGATACCGATACCGGTACAAAATGTATCGCCCGATACAAGTACCCGGTACATGTATCGCGGTACTGCCCATCTCTGTATATATATATATATATATATATATATATATATATATATATATATATATATAGATTTATATATATATATATATATATATATATATATATATATATATATATATATATATATATATATATATATATCTCTATCTCTATATATATATTACACTTTACATTTTCATTTTACACAATTTTCACGCTTTTACACATTTGCACTTTAGTTCCTTGCATGCATCACCTGCAGCGGGTAGACTTGTCCAGAGTGGCTGGTACACTGTATCATTCTTAACCCAACCCCACTCTGTAGCATCTGGAAGGTTTGGATTGAGAACGATGATTGATCCCCAAACATGTATCCCTTTTTATGCAGCTCTTTTGGAGTGTTGCAGTAAAGCGCTTTGGGTTGGAGGTATGCCTTCAATAGCACGATTCTTCCGTGCGAATAAGTACTTCATAGCTGCATTAATACTTTACGCTGTACTTGTTTTATTTTAAAAAAGAACCCCCTATCTCTCGAGGATTGCCATTGCTTCTGTTGACACTACTGTGGTAGTCGCTCCTAACTCGCGATACTGCTGTTGCTGCTGGGAATGCGTTCCAGACTTCCCACGTGGTGCGTTTTCCACGACCAGAAAATGACGAAACGGTGTCGTATCCTGTGAAAGTGTGGAAGAATGGTAAAGCAACTGATTTCGGTCCCATACATTTCGCTATTTCGCTCGCAGATATGAATGAAAAGTTCTTCCCAACTCCAAACGCGATCCATATTTGAAACATTTCCCGGGAGAATGCGAACGATACTGCAAGAATCAGCACGTCAGAATCAGTTGTTTTAATCATGATGCTTCTGTGACCTTTACTGATACAATCTGCAGCATGGACAAATATGCGGCTGTTCGCTTCCTCGTGTGAGCAAGGTTGAAGACTGAAAAGATCTTCGCGAAGAGGAGAGCTCTTGACGTGTTGACCATCGGTTACAACTACATCTTTACCTTCAAGGCTGATATTTGCTGCCTCGTGTGTGAGATAAGAAAAATGTTCAATCTTATGGCTGTTGTCACGCAAAAATGATAGCCAGTTCTTTGGTAAGGGCGAGTTTGGGAGCACACGTTTTCTTACTCCTTTTCCACGAGACTCCCTTGTTGATGCCTTCAGGCTGTCACCACGGTAGTCGTCCCACACTACATCGATCCTTTGGACTTTATCGAGCTGTCCTGTAACGTATGAAATGAACACTAGTTTACTGTATTCTGAAAAAGTTTTGGAAGTACCTGGCTTTAGCATCTGAACAATAGCTGCTCCATCAAGAATTACAGATGATACGTGTGGCCGATCGGACGATACGTAAACGTAATCATCATTTAGTAAACATTAGAGCACGTCTGACTTTGTGCACGTTCGCATTCTTCATTCAACTGCTAGAGATGGAGGCTGGCTCTGATTTTCATGGCTGAAGAAATTATCCACTTCACTTTCTCGACTCTGACATGCAATGTATAACTTTGAGAAAAGTTGTGCGTCACTTTTTGCTGACACCAGCGCTGACTTAATGTCAGTTGCCTTCTTCAGTGCACTATCGTGGAAGAGCCCAAGTCTATTCCTAGTGATGACGTTGCTTATAGGTACTGTCCTGCTCTGAGGAGCCGATTCCTCAAGTAAGGTTCATACTGTTGTACACCAAGCTGTTTCGCTTTTGCTACATGCTGGTCCGCTGTAGGATGCGCAAAGTCTTTCGTTGTTAAAGTGTAAAGTTCATTGCCGGATTCGTCGAACGGGTTCCAGGGATCTTTAATTACTTCAACCATCGTCTTGACATCTTTATGGAACTTAACTTGTACATGATGTTCCTGATCGTGGTGTGAACTACTAGCTGGTTTCATATCACTCACATTTTCTTCGAATTCCTGAACAATGCGAGCTAACTCAGGACCAGCTACCATCCATCTTCGTAACGCTACAGGATCATTGGTGTGGCCTATCGCACAACCATCACCTTTCACCTTTTCATTATTTTGTTCGTGAGTCTGGTCTATTGAAATTGCAGAGAAGGGACGGTTGGTCTTGTATACGACAAATTTGCCCTGTTTGAATGCTATTGCAATATCTGGGTGATTTGTTTGCACTTTCATCATGTCCTTGATGTGGACCGGTAACCACCTGGAATAATGTGTAGAGTCTAGTGCAAAGAACCATGGAGCTAACTTATCCAAGGACGCAACGTACAGATCGAAGTTAGCTTCTCTAATAATGGATCTGATGAAGATTAGCATAGTCACTTCCAACTCCATGGTTACCAACCAGTACTCAAACTGAGGAGATGTCCTGCACATATTTATGCACCACATGTCCAGTGGTTCGGCTCCTTCGATATTAGATGCGATGTATCTGTCATAGGCCTTGTGAAGTAGTATGTTTAGGCTACCTATTGAAACCTGATCCACGTAACGCGTTCGGGCAACATGTGAAACTTTAAGAAACGAATCCGCTACTTCACTGGTTGCGATAGTCGCGTTTGCTAAGACATTTGTCCAACCACTTCTTTTTAGTCAATGACTTGCAGCCTTGAGTGCGGCCATTTCAAGATGAAGTCCTCCCATTAATACAACTATCTCAGAT
>JABUQX010093795.1:12500-27424 GCA_015478945.1 Trachelipus rathkii | reverse complement strand
AATAAGATGAGATATTCACACGATTGTTTAACTTTAATATTATTATTTGTTTTTCGATTATTTTTTCTTTACATTTAATTATAAAGAAGCTTTCGTTTCTTATTATTTTCTTTTAAGTTTTTATTATTCCTTCTTTATATTACCATTGATTATAAAGTTAGTTATACTAATTATTTAAATTTTATCTTATATTTATTATTTATGTTACCTTGTATAAGTATATATATTATTTATATTCTAAAAGACCCTTCTGGCACGCCTAATACCCGAAGAACTACATTACAACGTATACTCTTATATTGTCGAGCGTTAAGAACTGCGGCTTTAACTAGTTACTCTAAATCTATATTAATATATATATATATATATTAACTATACCTATTAATTATATATATATATAATATTATTAATATATATATATATATAATATATATATTATATTAAATATAATATATATATATATCATCATTAATAATATATATAATCTTAATATATAAATATATATATTTATATAGGTGTGTGTATGTTATAGTTTATGTGATGTATGTGTGCATGTTTTGCGTACATGTTAATCGCATAGCTAAAATATTGACCCTCGTCAAGTAAGTATTGTTGAAACGCATTCATACGCATATTTAGTTTATGAACAAAGCACCCAATGTTCTATTTATTGAGTAATATATGAATTTTTATGAATTATTCTTTTTGTAATTTTATTTATCTAAAACTAATTATTTTTTTTCACATTATATCTTTTTTTTTAATTATATTTATTATATCCTATCTATATTATATTATATTATTATTTTCTCTATATATTATATATATCTATTCTATTATATTATTAATAATATATATTTATTATATATATCTTATATTATATATGTAGAATATATCTATATATATATATAATATATAATATTATATATTATATTATTATTGATATATATATATCACGTGAAATTACTTGTATTTCTCCACGTTTTTTTTGTATTCCACCTCTCTATCAGATGATAGGATAATACTAGATGTGTATATATATACCTGAAACCCTTTTATGATTCTTGTAATATAATGAATTGTACGTAATGTTTCTTAGTGTTAACAGGTAGTAAGAGCATTCTAACTCAATGTTTAGTTGTGTAACATAGTCCCGCTATCGATGTAGAGTCTACATCATCGTATTAATTGGTTAGTTACTGATAGAGTAATTTTGCTTAGCGAATAATAATAATATCTACTACAATATAATTAAATAATCAAATTAATATAAAACTAATATAATAAACTTAAATAACTTTAGAAACTTCACTAAATAATAATTCAATTATATTCATAATTAATACAATATACATAAAATCATCTATAATATATAATAATTCTAATATATCATAATTAATAAAATAATGAATTTGTACTCATGACTTCAGCAGGTAATTATTAAAAACTTCTATATCTTAAGTATAATATAATTTCTGTTAAATTATGTAATGTACACTGTATACTATCTGGTTGTATCTTTAGGTTAAGGCGTTTAATCTATAATTTCTCTGTTTTTAGATTTGCGAGTAAAATATTACACATGCGAAGCCTTATTACACTATGAGTAGAGAGAAAGTATATAGATTTTACCAATGTCGAAGAATAGTATGTATAATTAGAGTATATATAGTGTTAGCAATGTTTAGCTACTCTGTACCCGTATAATTAAGTAGCCCGAAATATTTTCTATTTTTATTATTTTGGATAATAACCGATATTATTTCGTCGTTTGTGCCTATAGACTGTAGTGTCCTTTGTTATAGATCTTGTTATTACTATATAGTAAGTTATCATATATAACTATATATATATATATATATATATTAAATATATATAATATATTATCTATATATTATATAATATATAATTATAATATAATAATATATATGCTAATATATATATACTAAATATTATAATATATTATATATTTTACTATATATTATTCTATATATAATATAATATATTTAATACCTTAATAACTGATTAACTTATATTATATATAGATGGTAGAATTTTTTAATGCATCACAGTATAGTAACTTATGAGAAACGGCAGGTCTTTAACAGTAAATAAATTGAGGGTTTTTTTTATCAATTTATATTTTTGGAATCGCCGAGAGATGGTAGAGGATGGGAGATTGAAGGGTTTGTTTTGTGTTTTGTTTTTTATCTGTTTTTTCTTTTTATTTTGGCTTTTCTTGTTAAAATAAAAATTATGTTAATTAAGTAAAAACAAATAAACTGTTTGAATTCATGCCCATACTCAACAAATGATTCAGTATTCATTATTATACTTCAATAGGATGGGAAAGATATAAGGGATAGCGCTAGGATGGGTGATGTGCAGGATGGGGATTCTCAACTTCGACTCTGTACTGAGCTGGGAGCGGATCTAATCGCCGCGGCTGTTACTCGCGGGGACCGATCTTTTAGGAATCATTGGTGTGTACGCATGAGAGGGACTCATAGAAAAATCCTGTAAGGGTTGTATAGATAATTAGTATCCACAGGGCTCCTTTAAATCCCAGAACAGTACGGGAACAATCAGAGAGTCCACCATCAGATTGTGTTGAATATTTCTAGAATATTTATGGATAATATATTTTTCGAAATAAATCGAAAAAAAAAAATAAAATAAAAATAAAATTAAGATAACTGATTTCATCACGCTAATGATATATAATTAAAACTATAATAAATTTATAACACTATTAAATAGTCGAGTGCTTACATATGCCTCAATTCTTAGTGTTCATAGCGTATTTCAATAAAGTCATTGTTGATAAATTAGATCGATAGGTTATATATATCTTTTATATTTATTTAATGTTTGAAATATATGAATAAATATATTGCTATAGTCTCACGTATTCATTAAGTATTTCAACTATAACTGATTGTTATATTTGTATTAGGCTATATCAAACATATACTTTGTAATGATAAGGTAGTTGTCAAATCTTCTTTGTTCAAAGATTGATATGTATATCTTGATAGACTTTTTTTATTGTTGGTTCATCTTTTGTTAATGATATAGGATTTTTTGTTAGATTAAATACGCTTTAGCTGTTGCTGGTAATGTGGGAAAGTGTGGGATCATTATACATTTGAGTTTTGTTAAAGTGTGTAAGCAAAAACGCTATCTCAACACGTAATGAAATAAGTATCGAGGTACTGTGTGAGAGTCGTCTTTATCTCCTTATTCTTCATTTTTTTTCTTTTACTTTGGTTTATGTTATATATCGTTATTATTAAGTCAAAAACATGAATATGGAGGATAACAAAAAAAAATTAGTTCGGCCAGTAATTTCTGAAGATAAGGACCGATTGAACTTACTGCGAAAGACAATAAAAAAATAATTGTTATTACGTTTTATAGCATATATTGTTAGATTCTGTATGATTCAATTAGATACTAATGATATGATAAGCAATTTGTATAATACATATTAACAATGTTTGTATGAATGCATATTAACTATGGAAATGGATTTAGGTTTAGACAAAGTAGTGGATTCAATCGAAAACCTGGAGTTAATCCCTACTGCATTAATTAATTATTAAAGCCGCTGTACTTTAGGAACTTTTGTTGCATGTTAGATATTGTTTTATTCGTTACTAGGTATGCTATGGATATTCTGTTGTAGTATATCTAATTTAATATAATCTAGCTATAGAGTAGATAAATGTTTATTGATTTACCAGCTTTATATATATAGAGAATATTAACTATTGCTATACGTTATAGTCAATATTATTCGTTTGATGCATGATATTAATAGATAGAAGAAGCTTTATTATATTTTAATGTTCTATTATATGATATCCCATAAATCTGATTTTAGTAAAAAATAGTACTTGAATCAATAGATCTAATAACTCAATTATAATTCAATAATATAGAAGAAGGTAGGAAGGGTCTAGGGTGGGTGTTGCATCTATACGATTTACTGTTTCACAAGCTTTTAGGTTATGTATAAAATCGTTATATCTCATACATACATATAACTACTTACAAATCTAAATTAGATATAAAACATAAATAATTTAATAATTTTAGTTCTTGTTTTTGATTGTTTACAACCCAAGTACATTTCCAAGGATATAATAAGATTTTATTTAAAAAGATTTATCATAGTTTAATCGAATAATACAAGGATTAAAAATAAAATATATAAATTCTATAATAAATAAGTAAGAACTAACATATAATATACAAAATAAAATCTATAAAGGATATATGTAAGTATCATAAAACTAAGAAAATGACATAAAAAACGAAATGTTTATATTAAGAACTCTATAGTGTACAAATGTACTGTCTTTCCATCAGAGTTATAAAATGTTACAATCTCAATTTGCTTGACATCAATAATCAGAAAATATATCGCTAACATGTACGTGGATCATGTAAGGTATTACGTACGATTCATTTGCCATAAAACCGTATGAATATATCATTCAAATGCCTAGGCGTAGTCGCCAATTGTATTCCATTAATAGTGTCTTAATTACTTTACCGCCGATCAAAATGGGAAAGTGTGCATTTGTGTTGATGGTGCTGTGGTGTCTCCTACTAGAGTGTTTGTGTGAATGTGTCTAGATGATTGGATCGGTAGACTTATTAGATTGTTGGAGTCATGTATTCGAGGATTTTACGATAGTTAGTAAAGTTATGATATAAATAAAATGAATAAGTGAAATCATCGCTCTATATAAAAATAATTAAGGATTAATTATCACTCAGGGATCTTACGAAAACTCAATTATAACATCCTGTAATTAATAATATTCAACTATTACCGAGAAATTATTATTATTTTAATATAGTGTAATATATATAATCACTTATTTAATTATATATATAACAATACATAATAAATAACTTTTTTATGATAATATGATATATATAATAATAAAAAAAGAATTTTATTATTCAGCATTTTCCGACTGAATAATGAATTAATGAATATATGAAATATAAATGTGCACGATGACTATAAATATATATAATTAATATTTAATTATTAATTAAAAGACTAGTATGAGTAATGTTAGGGCTGTGTGGTTAGACTAAAGCATAACGTGGCGTAAGCTTAACTCGTAGATGAATATAGCTAAAGGAGATAATATGTGAACATACAAGAATAAATATTTTTAAAAAATATACGGATATTACGATAAAAAGCAATATTGGTGTTTAATTAATTACGAGATTATTACATACCATTAGAATATTGCTTAACACTATTGTTATAATTATATAAATAAGATATTATATGTTTTAAAAGTGTGAGTCACACGGTGAGCCTGGGAGAAATATACATTATACTGCTAAGGGCTATACTCAAGGTTACTGATCATATATGAATATTGAGGTCTAATAAGGTAATAAATTAACTAGTCACCAAAATTCACATAAGTTAATAAGAGGTAATTTAAGATATATGAAGTAATTCATTCTATGGTCGAATTTCAATATAGGGCTGTCTTCTGTAGAGAGTCTATTATTAGGGTAAATAGTTAGGTTCTCGTTTGAGACTAATCAACATTAGTAAGATGGTAACTCGATAGAATTATTGTTTAATTCTGTGTGTCAGTATTTATGAACTTAATCAGAACAGACCCCAAAGTGGTATCTAGGCGCAGGACGTATTGGGCCAGGGGACGCTAGGGGTTCGGGCGTGCGCTGCAACGAGAGAACAATACGGGTATCACTAGTTTATTCACGCCTGGTCGGAGGTGGCTTATACTGCGTGAGAATAAACTAATACACGATTCATTTATGGTATATTAATAATGAGAGAGATAGACGAGGTTGGTTCCATATCAGATCACTCCCTACAGGAGGTATAATTGGAAAATCGATATCCCCATAGCACATGAATATGTTCACACTACATGTTGGGCATACTGACGAACAACCACAAATTCATATGCATATAGTGTGCAGGTATGGTTCGTATTATGTAACAGGAAAATTAAGTTAAAGGATTTTGTATACTTATGAGCTATCTTCTGCTGGTAAGATCTTGTATGACAACTTCTACATTTTAAGTTACTGTTTGATAATTGTGGTCAAACTACGGATCATGTCACTTAGGAGTCTGTGGGTGTATGAATATATTTTGTTTAGTTATTCATAATATATATAAATATTAATGAGATTTATAGGGTAATTGTAACATACATAGGCAATGTTACTGAAAAATATGCTTGAATTCTAAATAGATCAAATCTAGAATCAGTAGATAATAGATTCTCAAATATCAGATCAATAGATCTACGTCGAGATGAGCAGGGGAGTGGCGTGCGTTGGATCGCTCTTGATATAATGAAAAAGTCTATCTGAGATCTCTAATCATAAAGTTCTTTAAAGAGATATGCTAATAGTAATTACTTTTGCAACACAGATCAGTCTATATGTCATGAAACGTTATAAATATGTGAGAGAGTTTATTTTTAGTATATTTTATCTATAATATGTTTAAAATAATATATGTTTTTATTTTTTATCATTATTATATACTCACACATTAAAAATTTCAAGAAAACAATATCCCAACTGTATTCTTTTCACATATTATGGCATCATTTGATCATCAATTTATATTGAGAGTGAGTCGATATTTAGTCAATACGTCCTATTGATCATAATTAATTCAATTAGGAAAGGGTGGGGAAATTGGAGAAGGGTGACTTAGTTGGTTTGATTTACTGTAGATTACTACGCTTTATTGCGGGCTATGTAAATACACGCAAATCTTTAAGTATAACTGGAAAAGATAGCTAATTATTTTGTAGTAAAAAAGAGAGAAGAAAAAATTAAAGACAAAAAGTATATTTAAAATAAAGATGTATTTGTTAGTTATTATCTAATAGATACAACAATATGACTATGATTAAATTAGATTTCGATTAGATCAATATAAGATACAAATAGTTCAATAGAATCAAATAGAGAGTCAGCACGGTGTGTGGGGGGGTAGCGGTGTGTGTCAACAATACATGAAAGCTTAATTAAGCTTAAATGTAGAAAACTGATTATATTATATAAGACTGTTTAAAAACAAAAATATTATTAAGTTGGGATATAGTGCGGAAAATATCTTAAAAAAAAAAAAAAAAAAAACTAAAATTTAATAAATCCATAATTAAAAAAAAGTAATAAAAATAAAACTAAATATTAAGTATAAAAAAAATTATATAAAAAAAAAAAAAAAATAAACACAGTTTGAACAAAATAAAACTAATAACAAAAGGCGATAAATAGAAATGAACTATATTATAAAAGAAACAGGACACAACTATATTGTATAATTATATTCGTCTGCCCGTTTAGTATAATAAAGAAAACGAGATTGGAAATATAGACCATTGTGTCTGAGCTAAGCTATTTTACAACTCCTAAGCACCTTCTGTCAAATATAATCTGAGCCCTTCCATACACCGAGTGCCTGTTACAGCGACATATGTCTCTTAACTATCTATAGATACTATAATGTTCTGTAGTATAGGTATTTTGGTCATTTGGACTGATTATCATTACTTATAAGTATTCACGGTATAATGTACTAATTTTTAAACATAAGTAATATATTAAACAGACTCTAATTATCGTCAGACTAGAATAAATTATTATGTTTTAATATGTATGATTAATTAAGTAGTTAAGTTTATTAGAATATAATATTTTTTGGGTTAAATAATTTTATTACACCATTTGATAAAGTAAAATGAACCTATGAATAATATGTTACATGAAATCTCATTGAAAAAGGTTATATAATATGTGAACAGGTTACGAAATATTATTGTAATGTAATTGTGTAGTTAATCATTACTTAGCTGTTACAGATTAATGTAGATATACTTTTTGATCATGTTTGAACTGTCTTATAATAGTTAGAGCTTATACGGTTAGAAGGTAATGTAGGTTGTCGTTGTATAATATATACTATTATCTTAGTTCAGGTTGTGATGATGTACTTTAATTTGATGTAAAAATACTTATATGTTACGTTTAAGCATATAACTCGTGGATAGTAATATTTGATTTTGTTATGATAACTACTATTCTTTAATTGATTATGTTTTACCTATATATATAAGCCTAAATAAATGAATATAACTCTCATAAAATAATGTATCATATGATATACAATAGATAGCCTGAAGCTATTAGATCATATAGGCTAAAAAGGATGGAGGGAGGTATCAGGAGTGGTCAGGTGTGAGAGGGGCAAGGATTAGAGTTTGATATAATTAACTAGCTTAATCTAGCTATATATAATGAGATTATATATCAATGTCTATGTTAATGCTAACGCATTAGTATACCGACTACTATCCCATAAATAACATAAATCGATGCATATGATCCCGAACATGTTTTTTGTTTTTATATATAAGTAATTTTTGTACCTTAATTTCTATTTTTCCTATTCTTTTCTTTCCTTTGCAGAGGCAATTCGTTATTGACAGAAGCCAAAAAATTTTGTAAAAGAATTTATATCTAATATATGACTGTGACCATCCTATAATTGTAATAAATGATATAACATAGTAGGTTGTGAGTGATCGATTAATATTACAGTAATAGTATTATATATATATTTAATTTAACTATGTATTATATATATATATAAGAGTTTATATAATATATATAGTTATAGTATAGTAGTATATATATATATATTATATATATATTAATATATAATTATTATATATAATTATATATAAATACTTATAAATGTATAATATATATATATATTATTAGTAAATGTAGTGCGTACTGTAGTTTGTGTATCGTATTAGTTGATGATGATATTAGTATGTATAGTTATGATATGTGATATTGTATGTACGGTAATCTTCTGTAATGTAATGAGTATGTAATGTGATGTTATCACGTATAGTATATTGATTTATGTACTTGTATTGTTTATGTAGTATAGTATGAGTAATGTTATGTTTGTATAAGTAGATCGTTATACTCTATGTTGAATAGCACTACGTCTATGTACGTATGTTACGTATTAAGTTTTGTTCATGTTGTTGCCTCTTACCCATATAACATAAACAATTTATAATATATAATATATACTAATGATCTTAGTAAATATATACTACTATATATTATATATAAATATATACTAATTAATATATATATATAAATTATATATATATATTATAGTATATTATATATGACATTCTATACTATATATATATATATATATATACTTAAATACTATATCATATATTATTATATAATATTATAAATTAATTATATATATATTATATAAGTATATAATATATATAATATCTGTATAATATATATATATCATCTATTATATATAATATGTATCTAATCTCTCTGATACGTATGATATCACTTTAGTCTTAGAGACTTAAGTGACAACATTTCAATAATAGTACGCGTAATTCTCAAACACCTACACATGACTCATAGTATACCTCAAGGAAAGGTAATGATACAATTTACGCTGAAATTGCTGGTCCCTAATTATTATGAGGCGAAAAACTGTAAATAAAAAAAAATATTAATATTATATATACTCTAAATCACTTATCAATAGCAAGAAAATAAGAAAAGAATACTTTTTGGAATCCTGGTAAATGTTAGAGTAGGAAAATGATAAAAAAATTAAATTAAAAATTTATAAATATATAATATATATCATATGGCTAATATAATAATTAGTAATGTGAATTTAACGAGAGTCACTATTTAAGTAAGACTTTCATTGGTTACTCGTTATTAAAATAATTAATGGGGACTTTCTATTAAAATATATTTGACGTATATATATCACATTCGATAGATATTATCTAAATAAAAACAACTCAAAAGAGGTAGGAAATTTAGAAGAATAAAAATTAATATAATAATAACTGAATATCAGCACCGATAGGAATGGTAGTCAGGAGTATCCATACATTCCACGTGATTAATTTTCAGAGAGAAAACTTATTCAGATAGGAGTAAGGAACCTATAATATTAATAAGTCTGGCCCAATATCAAAAAAGATAAGCTGATAAAGTTTACGGGAATAAGCTATACACTCACCACATGGTATACCGATCAAATTTCTGTATGATCGCGGGGATTATCTGCCAGTCACCAATATACACATAAGAGTAGAAGTAGTTTCTACAAAACATGCTTTCTCCCACAGCACCTGTAGAATGCTAAAGACAATACTGGTGCACTGCAGCAATGGATGCCTAATCTATTCGTCATTCTTTTAAACACGGAAGGATGATACAAATAATTTAATAATATGATTGATATCACAAGGTCTTAATTAGTGTCCCGTTGAATTGAGCAGGTGTTTAGTAGATATTCGGAAAAAGCTTAATGCTTACCCGACAAGGCCTATAATATATCATTGCTGATGAGCTTGTGACTAAGTAATGAGATTTTAAGAGGCGAGTGTCGTTGGTTTTTTAGCGAATTATTACCCAAAATTCTCCAGTTTCAGTAACCAATTAAATCTACGTCAAAATCTTCTCCAGCAATGGTTATTTGTAATCCTTGATGCATATAGTCTTGAATCTTTTATAGCACTAAAAGTAATTTGAAAATCCTTATACTTCCTCATACCCTCAGTCGGGGATCTCTAATTATGCTATCTATTCAATTATATATGTTTCTTTATTACGTTAAAAATTGGCAGCTGATACTCAATATTATACATCTATCGTATTACCTTTAGGCTAACTATAATTAATATATATAGTTTATTACTTCAATGTTATCATCCCTATCTCTATTATTAAGCCTGCTCCCCCTGCCACCTCCTTCTTCTTCTCCTCTTTTAAAAATGTAGCCATTTACTATGCCTTTCGTCATTGTACGCCATCTCACTTCTGAATTTTATATTTTTTATAGTGCTCATGATAATGTTATGTCTCATTTAACTCGAATATGTTCAACTTAAATCCTAATAGATGCTTTAGCCAACGGATTTGCGGAGTAATTGTTTCTCTAGATCATGACAGATAGATCGTGGATTATGCGAGTATTTTAAGCATATTTCGTTTTTTTTTCATCTCTGTGTGTGTGTCAATCTATACTGTTTTGTATACTTTCCTTTTTATCCCGAGAGTCGTATCGTACCCGAATAAAATTTTGCTAAACTGATAATACCAACGATAATTGAATTTTCACTATTATGTCTGTATAGATATTGTTATAGTTTATTGAGATACTGGATCGATGATAGTTTTTGTTTTATTTCAATATATCACCTCTATAAAAATAAATAATTCAAATTTTGTCAACCTGTTATAATTAATATTATTAATTCATTTTGTCTGTGAGAAAATCTTACGAATATTAATTTTTTTTAGATATTATTTAATATAATCTTACTTTTTAACTTTTTATTAATGAATTATTTTATAATTATCTAGACGCCTCAACTAAATACTTATGTTTATTATTTTATTTTACAACTTTCCTACCCACCATTAAACTAAACTTATATTAGTATTTCATTTCCACTTACCATTCATTTTCACTAAGAACTAGCTAACTAATTAGAAAAACAGTTCAATCTTTTAACACTATGAGGCGTTTGCTGTGTCATTCGTGTCGATTTATCCTGATCTTTGAGAAATAGAATCCGCGTTTAGCTTAACTGGGAATGCTGATCAAGTCAACAAGACGCCAATAGTTGTCACTCTAGTATAGAGGTATGCGTGTCGGTTATTAGGTTGCGATTTAGTTACAGTATTTGTAGGCTCCCCTCTAAGTGCATGAACTAGGTGTAATTATTAGAGGGCTAGTAAATAATATTAGTTAATATATACTATTAATTAAAGCGATATATATATAATAGTATTATATAAAAGTGAGTTAATATAATATATGTTAATATTATATATAAATATAGTGATATAGATTTTAGTGTTATAATTAAGTATATATATTAAGTATATTATAGATTTATATAATATAATATGATATAGTATAATATGAGTATATATATAGGGTATATAATATATATAATATATAATAATTTATATTTATATATAATTAATCATATATAAATAAAAATAGTATAATATTATAATTAAATATATATAATATAAATGAGTATAAGTATATAATTTAATAATATATATTTATATACCAGTTTCAAGATCGCAGTATCACTTGGAACTGGGAACAACACCTACTATTTATACTACATATAAAAAATCTCATTGGATTAATTTTTTAGAAATTTTACAATTTAGGTATTGTGTACTATATATATTATATATACTAATAATCAGGTTCAGTTCCTTGGACACGCTATTAACTACATTTCCAGGTAGTATCCTATATGAGATCACCTCAAGGATTCCAAGGCAATTTTCCAGGATCCACAGTGTACTTAGCTGCAATATTTCTCTGGAACATCTATATATATATATATTTATATATATATGATACGTAGTAATAGTGAAACTACTTTTGATTATGTGAAGGTCTCCAATATCTCTTCTTATAGAGTGTTCGTATGTTTAATTAGGTTAGTATATGGTTGGAGATGTATCAAGAACGCTAAAGGGATCAACGAAAGAAGGATATATATAGCTCGTACGTCTGTAGTTTACAAGGTCCGGTCTATGAAAAAATTTGCTTTTGCGCTAAGAGTCGCCTGGGGACGGGAATAAACCTAAAATGTATAAGCTGGTCAATTGTCTGCTTTAACGAAATTGTAACGTCTCAGTTTAAGCACAAAATGAAGAATGAGTGCTGCAGTTGCATTGTTTCATTAAGTGACTTATCTCATGCTGTGAAAATAATATGCGAATTTAAAATCTATGAGATGTGTGATGGATTTTCAATTTATACGGTAGGATAGTCTTGGTCACTCGGTTTTGGTATCTTTATATGAATGATAAAAATTGTGGTGCTGACTAGGACTGATCCTGTATTGGTCCTGGTTTTTCAATGTTAATGATGAGATTGGGAATTCATACTTGTGTATTCCTATTTTTAATTATTTAGGGTGGATCTACTAACACTACTCTCTTGTTGCAATTCAAAAGAGTAAAGTTGTAACAAAGACATCTTCTCTCTTATTCAATTTATAAGTGTAAAGGTGTGTCTAGTACAATACTTCTTCTGTTCCAGCTTAGACTATAAGGGTGAGATTGGAACTGGGACAGTACCTGTCTTGTTAAAATTATATAATAATAAGAGTGGGATTTGGACAAGTCCTGACTTGTTTTAATTAATAAAGATAAAAGTGAGACTAGAGCAACTCCTACTTTGATACGATTAGCAATGACAAAGTTGGAACAAACAGATTTGTCTTGTTCCCATTAATAAAGATAAATGTGACCCTGGGACAACTTCTGTTTCATACAATCTACAAGTGTAATTTTGATACTGGTACAACTTCGGTCTTTCCAATTAAAAATATAAGAGTGAGTGACTTGGAGAACTTCTGCCTTGTTCCAAGAAATAATGGTAAGTATGAGACTATGACAACACCTGATTTCTTTCAATTTAAAATGGTAACCATGGAACAAGGATAGTTCATGCCTTGTTCAAATTTATAAGGATGAAGATGGGGCTGGACAAAATCCGTTCCTGTTCCATATATAATTGTTGGGTGGGCCTGGGATAACTCCATTTTGCTCCATTAATAATTGTTAGGATGGGACCGGGAAAACTTCTAACTTTTTCCAATGTATAATATCTGCCGTGGGACTGGTACAACTCCTGCCTCTTTCCAATTTAGGATTGTTCGGGTGGGAATGGAACAACTTTTATTTTGATCTAATTTATAAGGTGGGTAATGAAATTGAACAAATTGTTTTATAAGTGTAAAGATGAATCTGGGACAAATCTTATCTCATTTCATTTTAAAAGTGTGAGGAAGGAACAGGGACAACTCATATTATGTTTTTGATTTGGAAGATTAACGTGAGACTACCACAAATGTCATGTTCAAATTTTTAAAGAAAAAGATGTGACTGCTAAACTCCTGTCTTTTCCCAATTTCTAATTTTAAGGGTGGGACTGGAAAAACTTATTTTTGTTCCATTTTAAAGGGTACTATAGGAACTGGCACCAATCTTTTATAATATATATATATATATATAATCGATCCTACGAAAAATAATGTTCGCCAAGAGAATAAATTGATCTTAATGTAAAATTAGCCTTCTTGTATAACATTTTAAACCTTATTTTAATTGTAGTAAATAATAATTTGAATTATTTTATTACATTAGTAGTGCTTTTATTTTTTTTTAGAGGAGGCCCGGCCTCCTGTGCTTCCCCCGAAAAGCCGCGCCTCAGTACTATATACCGACTATATATATATACATTATATATATATATATATATATATATAATATATATAATACTATACTATATATACGTATACTATATAAATAAAGATTCTCGCATGACGGTGGGGATGGGAATGTATTAGGAGGGAGGGGGAGAATGAAATACCAAATGCACGGAAATATTAGCCTTGCACCGTAAAGGTAAAAAAAAAGGGGGAGCTCCGCTCAGGTCTGGATGGCTGTGAGAATGGAAATGTTACCAGAAGGCGTGGTATAGGGGTGGAGGAGTGGCCTGTATAGTTCTATAATATATGTTGCCGAGGAGCTTGGTTGTGGCTTACCGCAGGATTGCAGGTCAATGGTTGTTTGCTTCCCCTTGATAAGGGGTAAAGGGGATAGGATGGAATGTGGAAATTATTTTAGAGGTATATGTCTTTTAAGTGTGCGTAGGGAAAGTGTATGGATAATACTGATTGAGAGGTGAAGAGGGTTGGAAGGAGAGAAGGGGAAGTTCAAAGGAAAGGTTGATTTATAGAGGGTGCTGTGGATCAAAAGGTTAC
>JABUQX010093795.1:0-7500 GCA_015478945.1 Trachelipus rathkii | reverse complement strand
GATGAGAGACGAGTATTCAGCCTGTCCAGTCAGTCATGAGTTATGATTTTGTTATCTTAATTATTTAGCAAATTTAAGATTAATTATTAATTTTATAATACTTTAAATTTATAATTAATTTAAAATAAATCCTACAATTTAAAATAGATTCTCTACAGACTTCCCATCTTTAAAATTATCCTTACACTATTCAAAGAATATTTTCGTGTCGACTGAACTTAATTTTTAAGTGTTTTGATGTTTTTTTTTGTCTGTTTTTTTATGCCTTTTAAACTTACTCTTTCATTCTTCAGAAAAAAAACTTTGAGAAACAAACATTTAAATAAAAAGACTCAGAAAGACTAAAGAGAAAGTAAATAAATGACAGATCTATATATTAATATATATATATAATTAATAATATTATATATAGTATATATATTATTAGTATATAGGATAGTATATATATATATACTATAGATATATATATATAGAAACTATATATAATTTATAACTATAATATATATATATATATATATTATATATATATATATATATAATATATATATATATATATATATATATATATATATATATATATACTATAATATATATATATAATATATATATATACTATATTATATATATATATATATTATAATATATAATAAATATATAATAATATATAATATATATATTTATATATATATATAGAGTATATTAATATATATAAATATATATATATATATAGTATATAATATATATATATATATATTAATATATATATATAAATATATTATAAATATATATATATATATATATATATATATATATATATAATAATATATATATATATATATATATATATATATATAAATATATATATATATATATATATATTTATATAAATTTATAATATTAAGAATATTCAATATTATTTAATTAGTTGTAATAAATAATTATATAATTAATATATAAATTAGATACTATATATATATATATATTATATAATTATTATATATATATATGGCCAAACTAAAGAATTAACCGCATGATATCTCGAAAACTAAGATAGGTACAAGAAAACTTATAACATATATGGAATCAGCGTATGAAATTGTATGGAAAATGCAAAAAAAAAAATTTACTTTTTTTTATTTTAAAGCGGTTTCCAACACAAGCGCAGACTAGAAAGCGATTGCGAAATGTTGGAAAACTAGGTTGCATACACGAATGGGATTCTTCCGCGCAAACCTTCGCGGGTTTGCTGATCAGCTGATTTTCAGTCTTAATAAGATTCCTAACACGTGGGCGTTCCCCTACGTGGGGTATGGAAAACGTCCCATGGAAAATTAGTTTGCCCTATTTCAAGTTCTCTTTTATATATCGTCTCCCTTAAGTGAAATAAACGAAGGATTTGAAAGTTTGTCCGAGTGACCTCTTGTGCTGACCACTGAGCAACCTATATAGTTCGTGCTAATTGTTCGCACTTTGTTGTGTATATTTTTTTAAATTCTCCATCATGAGCTGGTTTGATGGCGCTTGAGATCGCTTTTGTTTAGACATACCTATATTCTTTCTGAATATTAGACTGTCTTCTTCACCCTTCTCAGGATATTATTTTTTCGGAAGTTTTCTCTCTAACCTATGAGTCTGTTATCTATTTCTCACTTCTACTCTCATGCCCTCTGACATCGAATCCGGAATACGTAAACATTATTACATTTTCCAACCATTCCACATCCTCCTAACCATTACTTATATTAACTTTCCTGCCATAGTTCCCTTCCATTCCTATCACTTTACTCTTTTCACGATTGATTTTCAATCCCTTTCCATTGCAGACGCTTTATAACTCGGCTATCAACTGTCACATTTATTTTCAAAAATAAGAATAAGATCCTTGTCATCTACAAATACTATTACATTTATCTCCTACCTACCTATATCAGGCATTATCAGATAAAATTTTCTACCTGTCCTTAAAAATTGTAATATCACTATATCCCATTAATTAATGTACATAGTTCCATTTATGAAATAACTTTATGTTGATCCTAATCCTTTCAGCTATTTATTTTTCTATATAAAAATATAGCGAATAAGAAATGATGGTGTGTTAAGATGGTTCAGTTCTATGAAAAGGATGGATGATAGTCAGTTGGTTAAGCGGATGTATAGTGGTTAGTGTGTTGGGAATCTGCGAAAACGATGGAAAAGTGAGTGGAGTCAATAAAGGAGTGTCTAAAGAATAGAATGTGAGTTTGGCATAGGCGACAAGAAAGGTGCATAATAGGAGTGAATGGCGAGATTTTGTGGGAGAGCATGGTTGTGGGTGTGGCTCAGGGGATGAACCCTTATGTAGACGAGATACCACAGTGGGAGTGTGTCACGGTGCTGTGAAACCCTAAGGTGGATTTTTGGCTGTCACAGACTTACACTGAGGGGTATGAAAGAGTTTATAATTATATCGTATTATTGAAACATTTGGTCAATATATAGAGGTCCTTTATTTAAATCGGAGATTTATTTTATCAAGACCACTCATTAGCACCCACAGTTCCTTATGTCTCTAAAGAAGGAAGCTAAACTTGTTAGTACTTCTCGTTGTTAAGAAAATAACAAGTGAAAAGGATAGAAATAATTTACAAAATTAATTTATAAAAATTTTAACGATGAATGGTATCTTTTCCTCTATATTTTCGGTCACATTTATGAGATGCTTCAGCCCCGTGCGAGAGTTATTCATATTAATGTAATCCAAAATCTTTCCTAAGGGGGGGAAATCTTTTTTTTTTTTTTCCCAGGTGTCTAACTCATCTAAATATGCATAAAGGGCAATGTGACTTCCTTAAATGTTCTTTATACTTTTTACATTTTATCTCTCTTATGCTACTGCCCTTTCCACACAGAATTTCATCTTTCCCCCTTCTTTTCCTTATCTTACTCTTCTTCATCTTCCTATAAAGGGATGTTTTCCATTTTTCTTAACTTCTTCCCATATTTTTCAATAAATTCTCTGCATTTCAATTACCTATTCTGTTCCTCAATTTACCTATCCTCTTATATTATTCTCAAGAATCTTGACTTTTCTTTATCCCTTAGAAATATTTTAAATAAACCTTTACCTCTATAGTGCAACCTCCAGCTTTGTAAATCTACCATGTTATTTATTTCTTGTTCTCAATCTTCTTGTCTCTTTTCTTACACCATTAAATTACATTCTATAGCGCATTCTCTCTCTCTCTCTCTCTCTCTCTCTCTCTCTCTCTCTCTCTCTCTCTCTCTCTCTCTCTCTCTCTCTCTCTCTCTCTCTCTCTCTCTCTCTCTCTCTCTCTCTCTTTTCTTCCTTTCTCTCTCTCTCTCTCTCTCTCTCTCTCTCTCTCTCTCTCTCTCTCTCTTTCTCTCTCTCCTCTCTCTCTCTCTCTCTCTCTCTCTCTCTCTCTCTCTCTCTCTCTCTCTCTCTCTCTCTCTCTCTCTCTATTCCTTGTTCAACAGTCAATTAATAGATCTAATCCTTGCCTATAAGGTAAGCCAACTAAAAAATATATTCTGCAATATATATAATAATAAATAAATAAAATCTATTTGTAGAGCTCTATAAAGATATAATATTAGAATATATAATATATATATATATATATATATATAATAGTATAGATATATATAGAGGTGGCAATCGTTACTCGAAAAAAAGTGAGTTCCGTTATCGTTACTCGTATACTCGGAAAAGTAGTTGCGTTATTCGTTAGTCCGTTCTTGAAAGGAAAAGAACGAAGCCCTGTTACTTCGTTACTTTTTTAGGCTTTTGACTATGACATAAGTTACGGTATCTTAGGTAATTTATTGGTTTTAAATTTTCAACACAACTTATCATTATTATTAAAAAACATACCCTCATGTAAGACCCAGGCGCACTCAAGACTCAGATCCTTACATTCAACCAAACTATTTTAATGCTCCAGCCACCTTCCTGCCATCACAACTTTCCTTACTACACTCTGCATCATCGTTCCCTTTTCATCCAAACATATATACTAAATATTTAAACTCAGAAACTTTTCCAGCGTCACCATCTAATATATTTCACCCCTGAGACTGTCATCACACAAAACCAGTAATTTACCCTATCTACGTTTTACCTTCAAACAATCTCCTTTTAACACACCCTACCAAATCCTCTATTAATCCTCTCAAACTCTCTCAGATTCGCCACACAAAACAAATCATTCATTATATAATAGATAGGCACCCTCCACTCTCTTCATTCTCCATTTCTAACACCATCTTCTGCCACAACCCCACCTCTATTCGTTTATAAATCCCACCATATTTAAACTTGAATAACAAGAAGAACAATAGCAAATCCCTGAATCACTCCGCTAATTAATATAAACCAATCACTTTCAACTCCATTTTATTCTTACACACGCTCACTATCGTCATACATAACTTTTGATTGCATTCAGAACCTTACCACCAACACCATATATCAATAACATCTGCCATTAAGCTTCCCTATTAATCATATCATACGCTGTTTGCAAATCAAAAAAAAAAAAATATTTAAATACAAAATTATTCTTCTTCTCCCTCATTTTCTCAATGCATTTTTTTAATGTAAAAGATTTGCATCCACACATCCTCTACCACTTCTAAACGCACCTTGTTCTTCACCAATCGTCCTTCAGTCACTCAACCCATTCTTTCGACCAAAATACCAGTATATTATATACCCTATCTTCCCAACTACACTTAATAAACTTAATTCCCAAAATAATTCCTACAGTTACCATTATCTCTCTTACCCTTATGCAACGCAGTTGTACTGGATATAGGATTGCGGCGCCGGAAACTATACATTGATCGATGTCTACAAAAACTTCCAAATCTTCGAATCTGTCCACGTTCTCGATTCCGTATTTAAGCAAACCCACTGGTAAGTTCATTTATACTTGAAGATGATTTACCATTCTTCAACTTTGCACTACTCAATACCTCATCTCCTTACTAATGACTCATCCCCAAAATACTTTCCTTCTTGCACAATCAAACCCACATACATTCACCTATCACCTCTTTCATTACTGTCCAATGTTATGCATATTTTCGAAGGGTTCCCTCCACACTCTCTAGTTCCTTCCACACTCTCCTCTTCATCAGTTACGAAAGCAACATCCCTATTCCTTATTCTATGCAGATTCCCTATTCCTATATATATAGTTATATATTATATTATATATATATATATAATATATATATTATATATATATCAACTTCTAGATATATTATATATATATATATAATATATATATAATAGCAAGTATCACCAAAACGAATTTAAACATTTTAAATTAATTTATTAGCCGACTAGTTCCGGGTAAGAATCTTCCCATTTTCAAAGCTTACAATATAATGATAAAAGTTTAAATAAAAATATTTATATTAACATCAATAAAAGGAAAATCATATCAAGTAAAATGTTATGATTCATATCGAAAAAGTAATGATTAAATTATTTATGCAGTAAAGAGTTCTTAATTTTAAACAAAATCTCACTTCATTATTAAAAAGACTTAAAATTTAGATTTTTATTTCAGGTAGGTTTTAGATCCAAATATACAAGGATTCTAACAACTGAAGATCGGGTTCCTCATTTTGGGACATATTCCAAAAATGGTATCCTGTATATGGTGCCTTCCTTGAAGAGAATGAGCATTTATAGGCTGAATACGGGAGGATGAGTAAATGATCTAGAGTCTAAATGAAAACCTTTATTGCCCTCAGCAAATACGCTGTGGAAAGACTTCGTATTGTCTTTCCTATGTAGTGGCTCGCAGTCACCGCACTGTATAATGATATATACTGAATGAAGCATTAAGATAATGAGTTTATCTTTAATATTAAATATATTCTAATTTTGTTTTCACTCAAAAATATTAATCTAAATTTAAACTGTGTATATGAGTTTGAGTTTTTAAAAACTACGACGACGATACGACGGATTTCGTAACTCATTCTCCCATGAAAAGGCAACTCTCATATACAAATAATAATCTTATAGAAGCTGTTAATTTAGAGCTTGATATTGTCTTTAAATTTTTGCCTGAAAGTAATTTCAAAATGAGTCAATAATAAAATTCTGGGAACCCAATTTCGAAATAATAGTCTTTACAAAAAAATCAAGTTTTTTGTAAAGATAATCATAAAGATGAACGAAATTTGATATTCCCCTGCTCAAAAAGAGTTTTAATTTAAGTTATTTTTTAAAATGATGAGGAATAAAAAGAAATAAAATTGTTTGTCGTATATTATATTATTATATATATTCATATATATATATATATATATATTATTAATATTAAAGTTATATATAATTATATATATATAATATATATATATATATATATATATATATATATATATATATATATATATATTAAATATATATATATAAATATAATTAATATATTAATATTATATATATATATATATATATATATATTATATAAAGGATTTTTAGCTGGACCAGGGTGCGTCAATTGGCCTTAATCAACTTTCAAGAAAGTCTGAACATAAATGTAACAGACTAATACAGTAACGGAAGGATAAAAAATAACTAGAAACTTACTCGAGTGCGTTACATGAAAGAAAAAGGTAATCTATATCTCTCTTATCTCAATAAAACTATTATCCGCTTATATTAGATACAGATAACGCAGCAACAGGGATCGTGCCCAGCCTCTGTATATATATATTATATATATATATATATAATATATACTAATATATTAATATAATATAATATAATTAATAATAGTTATCATATATATTATATATATTTAATTATCATAATATATATTATATATATATATATATATCATATGTAGTATATATGTATATATATAATATATATATATATATATAATATACTTATATAGTATACTAGTTACTTATACTATAATACCTATAGCTAACTAGATTGATCTGCAGCGGTTAAATACAAGTGAAAAATTATATACACTATATTATATTATATTATACTATATTATATTATATTATATTATATTGTTGAATTGTATAAAAGACTTGTTTCTTATATACAACTTGTCAACCTCTATAAAAACATCGGTCTATGAGAAGAATAGGCATTAAAGACATTGAACCTATGAATAAAATATAAGAATTTTTTATTTTATCTGTGTTCTTAGATAATTTCTTGTGAGGATAATATCATTAGTTTTATAAACTGAAAAATTTAAACTACAGGTTTCTGGCCATTTCAGTTATGATTATCAACATTCCAGATTTGGAATAACAAATGTTCACATTCGACTGCACAAACTATATAATAATCATATATAAATATAGAAAATATGAAAATATAATTTGATTATTCTATATTTATAGAGATTGAACTTCAACAAACTCTAGTGTAATTTGGTCTAGTTTTAATCTATATTCTATTTACTTTTATTCCTAATTAGAGAAATTTAGAGGAATAGCAAGTTTTAACTCGTT